>CM040466.1:2677268-2708406 GCA_022758105.1 Pangasianodon gigas
AACCTCAGTTACATCACTCCAGTTCATAATGCGCAGTTATTATTTTAGTCGTGATGTTTTCTAACAAATTTGTCGGTTCTTTTTCCCCAAAATATAAAGAAAATAGTAGCCTAATTTAAACCAGCACAACCAGGCAGCTACTAAGGATGACTGAATGAACGCTGTAAATACGTCACACGGCGCCGCATGTTTGTGTAAATGAGTGTTTTTTTACGCAGGTTTCATATTCACACCACACTTACGTTAAAGTAAAAACCTCTCGCTCATGCGACTTTTTAGTTACATCCCTTAGTATGTGTCCCAGTCCCGATGAAAACCTCAACCAGATGCCCCAGCAATCTTTCTAAAGCTTTCTAAAAAATAACAAAATAGTGCACCTACTATTTGTATTCATTTAGAGCATTCAGATTAATGTATTCATAGTGTAGCATAACTGAGAGCCACAAAAAAAAACATGTAGTACAGTAACAACAGCTGGTTAAGCACTACCATTAGCACTTAGCGCTAACCCTAACGCTTAGCACTAACCTGTCCCATCATGCACCACTGAACAGAAGGGGGGTGGGGTCTGTTGCAGATAGTGGTGACATGGTGGAGTTTGTTTGCGCTGCTGCTTCTCTGTCTGTGTCAAAAATGCTAACTGCTAATGAGCTATAGATTAAAATAAAACCACATGTAGCGCTGTTAGTGAGTACTGTTGGCTAAGTTTGCAAGCTAATGCCAGCTAGCAATGAATAACAGTCTGCTGTCACTGTTCACATCGTGAGCATTTTCTTTCAGTACAAGATGTCTGAATTTAACAAAATATTTCACTTGGATTAGAGTAAATATGGCATTTCCAGAAAACACACACACACACACACACACAGTATAACAGAGGTTGAGTTTGATGTTCCATGCTACAAAGCCTGAGCTAATCCACTGCTGACCTTTTAATTAGCTATTGATCAAAGATCTTACACACACACACACACACACACACACACATAGTTAATGAGCTCAGAGATTCTGATTAGACAAGAACATAAGTGTGTACTTAGAGGGTGTGTATATCATTCATTCATTTGTTCATTCATTGAGCTCCAGTAAGTGCTTTATCCAGATCAGGGTTGTGGTGGATCCGGAGTCTATCCCGGGAATACTGTGCGTGAGGAGGCCAGGTGATGAGACAAAGAGGTAGGCGTGGCATCTTCAGAGCTATATGCTGTATAGTAGAAACTGTCAGAATTCCACAGCCACTACACACGTGGGATTCTCCGTGTAGACAATCCCGGAATTCCGTTTATTTCACTAAACATGGCGGACCAAAGTGTATCCGAACAAACTGTATGTTTACTGATGTCCACATGTTTGTGAAGGGGCTTCACAAAGTCATGTCCATAGATTTACTCAAATACTTCTCTCTCCCGCATGCGCGCGCGCACACGCACACACACACACGCACACAGGCCTAAATGAGTCCACAGGGTCGCATTGTAAAGTCTTGAATCCACCCAGAGTTCCAGCAGCCACACCTGATTCACTTTTCTCCTCCTCCCTCATGACACATCACTCCTCTTTCGCTCCATCACTCCTCTGTGATTACACCTCTGAAAAATGGAGTGTGTGTGAGCGAGTGAGTTCATCTCCATGCACACGGAGAGCCAGACCACCCGCTCGCTCCAACATCGGCAGGAAAAGCTGTTAACTTTTTTTCTCTTTTATTCAGAGAGCTTCTTTTCTTTCCCGTTTTTCTCCTTCAATTTTTTTTTTCTTTCTTCCTTTGGGGCCGGCTCTTGCTTTTTTCGTTTGTTACTTCATTCGTTCACTCACTGCTTTTTTCAAGCATTTCAGCGTACAATTGTCACTGACATTTTGTGCACAGGACAAATAAACATGAAACTTGAAACATTTCTATAGTATACCTGCTTGGTTGTTCTTTCTGTTTGACTGTCTGCCTTTCTCTCCTCCATTCCTTTCTGTCTTTCTTTCCTTCTCTCTCATTCTCTCATTCTCTCTCTCTCTCTCTGGGCCAGGATTAGCTTTTTTGTTTCCTCTGCTTGCCATTCTTTCTTTCTTTCTTTCTAAGACCAGGACCTGCTTTTTCTTGTTCATTCATTCATTCATTCATTCATTCATTTTGCCTTTCTGTCTTTCTTTCTTATTTATGTTTCTTTGTGTCTTTTTTGCTTTTTCTTTCTTTCTTGAGTGAGTGAATGAGTGAGTGAATGTGTGAGTGAACAAGTGAGTGAGTGAGCGAGAGTGAGTGAGTAAGTAAGAGTGAGTGAGTGAATGACTGAGAGTGAGTGAGTGAGTGAGAGTGAGTGAGAGAGTGAATGAGAGTGAGTGAGTGAATGTGTGAGTGAGTAAGAGTGAGTGAGTGAGCGAGAGTGAGTGAGTGAGAGAGTAAGAGTGAGTGAGTGAGTGAGTGAGAGTGAGTGAGTAAGAGTGAGTGAATGAGTGAGTGAGAGTGAGTGAGTAAGAGTGAGTGAATGAGTGAGTGAGAGTGAGTGAGTGAGTAAGAGTGAGTGAGTGAGTGAGCGAGAGTGAGTGAGTGAGTAAGTGTGAGTGAGTGAGTGAGTGAATGAGTGAGAGTGAGGGACTGAGTGAACAAGAGTGAGTGAGTGAGTGAGATGGACGTCTGCCTTGTCCCCAGCATTCCCAGGATAGTCTCCATGTCCACCGTGACCCTGACGAGGATCAAATGTTTACTGATTATAAAATAATATGATAATTAATAAAAACCTGAGTGCGGTTGGTGCGGTTGGACTCCATGCTGATTTATGATCTTCCCACGGCGTCGCGCCAGCAGACGTTAGATGATGAACGATTGGCACATCGTGTTGTCGTACTACTCTCTTCCCTTCCCTATCTCCATGGAGACAGACTTTTTCTCATGCCCTCTACTTCCTTTTTTAACCCTCGGCCTCGTTTCTTTCTCTCGGTTCTCTCTCGCTGATGGAGTCCTCTTGTGTCCATTCTGGGACGTAGGGCGCAGTGGTGCATGAAGGCTAGCTGTCGCTTTGCATTAGCGTGAGCAGGCTTCGCTAGCAGGAGACACACACACTCAAAAAGATTCCTGTAAATGGGAGTGAGAGAGAGAGAGAGAGAGAGAGAGAGAGAGGAAGAATAAAATGAAGAAACGTGTAGGAAGGTTTATGGAAGACGATGGGGGACTTACTGGCCGTAGTTCAATGCATGGATTCGGCATAGAGCGATCCATTTGCTTTAGCTTTGTGGCTACATGAATGTTTTCAGCCATTTTGAAAAAGGTTTAGTCATGAGCATTGAGTAGCAGTGACTCACGCAAACAAGCTTGTGTTATTATGTGTATTATGATTTTTATTTCAAATAACAGACATATAAGATTGTAATACTGATCCACTAAACCCGCTAAAGTTTTTGCAAGTCTTCTTCATCTTCCCAACCCCCCACCACACACACACACAGACACACACACACAGACACAGACACACACACACACACACACACAGAGTAAAACCTCAGCCCACTTCTCTCTGTCTCGCACGCAATGAGCACTTCCTGTTCCTCTTGCTGCTCTGCAGTTTGTGCCCTTGTAGTGCCATCACCACCCCGAGTGATGAGAACTGAAACTCGCTGTCACCTCAGGACAACACAGACACACTCTCACACACTTCTTCTCACACACACGCTTCACAGAACTGATTATGAAGCTGTTAGCCACAGGCTTTGCCGTCCAGACGCTTTCTTTGGTCTCTCGTAGTAAATAAAAATAATGCACAGATATATTTTAGTTATTAATTTCTAGCCAATGCTACTCTAGCTCGCTATATTCACTAACTTCTTTTACACTACAGCTCTTTCAAATTCTTGATTCTGATTGGTCAGAAGGTGTTGATTAGTTTTCTATAACAGCAGCTGTGACAGTAGCTCAGCTGCAAATCACAGGTTTATATTAATGCACCCGTTCTGGTACGGTATCGTTTCAGACAGTAACAGCTCAAATAGTTATCACTGGCATATTGCTGTGGTGTAAGAGGAATAAAAAACACTTCAGTATGTGCTGTTATTGGAAAATAATCAACTGCAACTTGGTAAGAGTAACTCTGCTTCATCACACCACCCGGTCATTGATTATTTTCCCATAAGGGCACTACATAGAGTGTATTATTCCTTACTTATGGAACTGTTAGCTAGCTAAGACAGGATTGTAAGGCTTGATCTGAAATGCAATGCCCAGTCCCAGATCTCTCTCTCTTTCTCTCTCATTGATTAAAAGCATCTCTGCCTGACAGCACTGATATAATTCAATTCAATTCAGTTTTTTTTGTATAGAGCTTTTAACAATGGACATTGTCACAAGGCAGCTTTACAGAAGTATATAAATTCAGGATATAAATTTTAAATTTATGAATTTATCCCTATTGAGCAAGCCAGAGGTGACGGTGGTGAGGAAAAACTCCCTGAGACGATATGAGGAAGAAACCAGACTCAAAAGGGAACCCATCCTCATCTGGGTGACACCGGATAGTGCGATTATAAATAATTCCCTTCTATAACTGTGTACTACATGTTCAAATAGGGCAACTGTGTAACCAGGAAATTGATTACAGTTTTCACATGAAGTCTGTTTTGCTGAACCTACCCACTGTCCACTGATGGAGACCTGAGTGCAAAAACTGCTCGCAGCAACCGCAGCCCCAAAGCCACCACAGCAATCACAGTCCCATGCCATCACAGTACAACTGCCCATATGAACCACAGTCCAAAGCCATCTCCACGGTCCCCAAGCAGCACCATCGCCAGCAATCCCAATGATCTTCAGGCTGTCCATATAACAGGGTTACTGTGTGTCTAAACAGCATGCGTTCTAGCAACGCACACACACACACGCACACGCACACGTGTACGAACGTAGTGCAGTTATTCACTCTGAATTACTGCTGAGTTGTCCCACTGTGCAACAAACCCATCCACCATCAATACACACCATCCACATGCTGTGTGTGTTAATTATTATACACTACAATACAGGAGGCGTGGCCTCTGGACCAGTCAGTCATTAAAATCTAATCAAATATAATAATAATCTTCATTTATATCACACTTTTCACTTCAGGTACAAAATCTCAAAGTGCTTTAAATATAAATAATTGGAAAATCTACAAGTATTTCTGATAAAGGGACAGAGAACCGATGTACCAATAACCTGAGGTTTAGTCACTGTGCCTCCCCAATTTTTTAAAAATTAAAACAGCTATTTGCACAAAACCCCATCACTCATTATTAAATCATTATCTGCTTTATACATGTCATCTGCACAAAGGATTGTTGATGTATTGCACATCATATCGTATCGGGAGGAGAGATACGCTCGCCTAGTGATACCACGGCGAGGCTGGCGATACGGTGAAAAGTCTACCTGTGTATATAAAAGGAGAAATCTGCAATTTCTACATAGAGAATGTTTAAGCACAGATATGTCAAATGTAATTTCTATAATTTGAATAATTGCTAAACAAAAAAGAAAAAACTTTTGCTGTTCACTCATGTTCAGTCAGTAGGTCTCACAGCACTGGGCTGAGATGAATCATGTGTATGTGTTGTGAAATCCAAGTGTGTCCTTGTGTATCATCAAGAGAAATGTTTTTTTGTTTTTGTTACTGAGTAATGGATTTTGCCCTTTAATGCAGCGTGACTCTGAGTCATATTAGACACGAAATGATATGAAAAGTAAAGATTGTCAGAATATTCTCAGACTCTCACTTACTCTCTCTTCTACCTCTCGTTCAATCTATTTCTGTCTTTCGCGTTCTTTTTCTGTCGCTCTTTTTTCTGTCTCTCTCTCATACATTCTTCCTCTTTCTCTGCCTTCTTTTCTGTCTTTAGTTCTCTCCCTCTCTCTCTCTCTCTCTCTCTCTCTCTCAGGTATGTAGATGAAAGGGCGGTGAGGATGTGGGGGTCAGAGTTGGAGAGGGAGAGAAAGAGAGAGAGAGGGGCGCAGAGGGAGAGGGAGGAACGAGATTTATATGGCGCTGCTGTAAAACTCTGACCTTCCAGCTGTAAATCTGCCAAGCGAGTCGGCCTGCACAACAGGAAACAAGCGAGAGAGCGAGCAAAAGAGAGAGAGAGCGAGAGAGAGAGCGAGAGAGCACATTCTTTTGAATTAGGAAAGAGAGAGAAAGACAAAGAGGGTAAGGCACAGAGAGAGAGTAAAGAACTTTGAAAGGGGGGGGGGGGGGGGGGGGGGGGGACGACATTTCCTAGGCCTAACATTAATGTTTCACTGAGCTTCGTACACACCGTATGTTGGATCTCAATCACTTCTGAATGTAAAATGCAGTTTTGTTGTCGCAGTGCTATCAGCGATTTACTGCCCTCATTAAGCAACCGCCTGCAGCTGGGACACGTTCAGCGCTAAAGATACGGAGCTGTCAATCATCTGTACACATGTGAATTAAAGTAGTGTGTGTTACTACAACGACTGCTACCAGCACCCTTACGCATTCTAAATACCTAAACACTAAGATATGTTTTAGAAATACGCACGTACAGTACATCTGAACACCCCTACAACGGACCGTACCATTTCTTAACTGTTGATTCTGCCTCAAACTCCATATGCGTGCATATGCATGAAGTGAAAATATTAGCATCTCAGCAAAACATGTTACGTCTCTGGTGAGATCAAGAACAAGATGGTCAAATGGTTTACTCTTCCTGATGGCTGCTCGTCCTAATACATTAAACATGTATAACTGGTGACATGGTGAAGTTTTCTGTGAGGTGATGTTAATTTAAAGTTTATGGAAGGAGTCTCCAGTGTAAGTGCTGGAGACTATACGTTTTTGTTTCAGTTTCTGTCATGAACACGAAAAAGTATCCTCATATAACAGACATGATGTTTAGGGGTTTTTTTTTGTCCCTGAGAATAATAACTTAAAATAACCTGTGACATAAGAGCACACTGCTGAACAAATCCTGAACTGAACAGAAGGTTAAATATAGTCGTGTGTTTAACGTGTAGCGTAAAGGCGAAAGTGTGTCAAGCGTGCCAGCCAGGCGTGATATGAATCTGCAGGAAGCAGAGCATGCTGGGACAGGAAGTGGCAGAGATGGTGGCGTCTGTGGAGGTTTTGCTCTCATATTAGAGTGTCAGGGCTCAGGGTCATGAGAAGTGGCACACGCATACACACACATACACACACATACACACACATAAACATAAAAATACCCACACAAGTCTGAGAAAACTCTTGTGAACTTTCCAGGCAGACTGAAGGTGTGATTCAGGTCTTCCTTTCTCTCGTTCACATGCTCAAGAGTGTGAACGAGTGCAAATTGGCAGTGCGTTTGACCCTGATGAACTTCAACAGTGCTAAATGTCAAATGCCAATCAAAGACCTGCGCTTGCACTGCGTCCTCAGTGCTGGATAGAGCTAAACCAAGCAGCTCCTCGTATTTGTTCCTCGGCGTCTGGGTGAAGTGTTTCTGAATCAGCAGCGTAAACATGAAAGCATTAATGAGGAACGAGAATCGAGCCAAAACTGTGCACGTCCCGTTTTGAAATCAGAGCGGCACTCGATCAGCACTCGAGATAAGTATGGCAGGAAGTGAGAAGGTCGAGGTAGGGAACAAAGGGTGAGTGAGTGAGGGCAGGCGATGAGACGAGACTGCAGCGTCTGCCATTCTCACACGTCTCACTTCCTTCAGACGCCCGACTTCTCACGCGAGACTCCATCAGCCCTGACACACAATCACACTCTGCTGAAGAAGAACAAGCTAACTATAATACACAATGTGTTTAATTACATTGTAACATTCTGGATTCTGATTGGTCAGAAGGTGTTGCTTCATTTTCCAAAACAGCAGCTCTGACAGTAGTGCAGCTGCAAATCCCAAGCGTATATTAATTCACTTGTTCTAATACGTTATTGTTTCTATAGTAACATGGACAGATTAAAAAAAAAAAAGTGTAATTGTTGATACGGTGAAGATTTTCTGTAACAAAAGATTTTCGCTTCACTTCACTTCATTAACAAGTTTATTTAAAATTCTGGAAGGAGTCTCCAGTGTCAGGGCTTTGTAACAGTCAGAGGTAAAGCTGTAACTTGAACTTTTCAGGACAGGGGAGTTTATGCTTTGCGATTTCTCAGTTTTTTTTTTATCTTTTCAACTTCGAGATAAACTGAGAAACTGACTGTTAATAGCTGCGATAACGTAAATAATAACAGTAACTAGCTTGTCTCGCAGACGTTCCACAGCATTAAATGTAATCATATATGAATAAAAACATGAAGAGTTGTTCTTTCATAAAGAAAAAATGTAATGTGCTGTGGTATAAGAGGAATAAAACTGTTCAAGAAGTGCTGTTATGAGAAAATATGAAATATGCATATATCGGGGTGGTAACAGTGACTCCGCTTCATCACACCAATCCATTGTTTATTCCTTACACACAGGCTAATATACACTATACACGAGAAACAATAACGTATTAGAAAGCGTGTGTTAATATAAACCTGCGATTTGTAGCTGCGCTACTGTCAGAGCTGCTGTTATAGAAAATTAATCAACACTTTCTGACCAATCAGAATCCAGAATTCAACAGTACACACTCCTGCGTGAGCATCTGAGCATTTTTACGAACATGTGTACGAATAAATATACTGTGTCTTTTTTCGGATCTGCAAATTCAGCTTCCACACACCAGCCGCTTTCTGCGTCCAGGCCCTCCAGGCTGAAACGGAGGAATGTGAGCTAAATGACAGAATGCAAGCATCACGCCATCTCTCTCTCTCTTTCTCGCTCTGTCACTGTTCTAGAGAATGATCTACAGCAGCCATGACAGATTTTTGCTCGCTGAACTCCTTAAAAGGTAAATCTCTCCTCCTGGTATTAGTCCTTTTGCTAAAACTGTAACCCTCATACCTCGCATACAGTATATACTGCAGCATTCACAACCATTCAGCATCCTCCTCTTTCCATCTCTCTATCTCTCACTGGGTCTCTCTATCTGTCCATCATCATGAAGAACCCAGAAAAGAAGTACAGGCTTTTCAACAGAGTTGTCAGACTAACACATCCCTCCATCTCTCCACTGGGAAACACTAAAAGCAAAGTTTCTACATGGCACTGCTAGAAAACGCAAGTGTGTGTGTGTGTGTGTGTGTGAGGTCCTGACTTGTGTTACTCTAATGTCAGTCAGTATCTTCAATATTTTCTGAAGATCAGCCACCACATCGATCATTCTGCGTTCATGGTGTGTGTGAGAGTGTGTGTCAGAGACAGGGAGAGTGTGTGTGTGTGTGAGAGTGTGTGTGTCAGAGAGAGAGTGAGAGGTCCTGACTTGTGTTACTCTGATGTCAGTCAGTATCTGAATCTGAAGTATCTGAAGATCAAACATCTTATCGAGCATTCTACATTCGTGGTGTGTGTGTGTGTGTATGAGAGAGAGAGAGAATGTGTGTGTGTGTGTGTGTGTGTGTGTGTGCGAGGTCCTGACTTGTGTTACTCTGATGTCAGTCAGTATCGTCAATATTTTCTGAAGATCAACATTCTTATTGATCATTCTACATTCGTGGTGTGTGTGTACGCGTGTGTGTGAGAGAGAGACGGAGAGAGAGAGAGAATGTGTGTGTATGTTTGTGTGTGTGTGTGTGTGTGTGTGTGAGGTCCTGACTTGTGTTATTCTGATGTCAGTCAGTATCTTCAATATTTTCTGAAGATCAACCTTCTTATTGATCATTCTACATTTATGGTCTGTGTGTGTGTGTGTGTGTGTGTGTTTCTGTTTCATCCACAGTCACACACTGAGTCAAAACAGATTTCAAAATAAATTTTCAAAGAACTGTGAAAGGAAATCTATCCAGTGGGTGCATTCAGGGTTTTGTAAATCCAACAGCGCCCTCTGTCAGTCAACAGATGAACTGCAGGCCATGATCACAGGTAGGTAGATAGATAGATAGATAGATAGATAGATGGATGTAATTTTTTTCTTTCCTTTTTCACTTGTTTTATCTCACCTTCTCACTCATCCAATCATCTTTTATTTTTCTTCTTTTTCTTTTATTTTTCCTCTTTTCTTTATTAGTTTTTCCTTTTTTTCTTTTGTTTCTTTTCATTTGTTTCCCTACTTATTCATCCAGTCCTTATTTTTCCTCTTTTTACTTTTGTCCATGATTTCTTCCTTATTTATCTAATCACTTTCCATTTTTCTATGCCTTTGTTTCAAAACTTTCCTTTTCTTTTAGTCTTGTTTTTCTTCCCTTTTCAGGTAGATAGATAGATAGATAGATAGATAGACAGATACATACATACATACATACATACATACATAATGTATATAGATATTTTCTTTCTTTTTTCTTTCGTTTCACTGCCTTCATTCATCTAATCCTCTGTTTTTTTAGTTTACTCTTTTATCCGTTTATTGTTTATTGTTTATCTTCCCTCTTATCATTTACCCAATCATCCTTTCTTTTTCTTTTTCTTTACTTTAATTCCTTTGTCATTTACTTTTGTTATGTTTTACTACATATTCATCCAATCCTGTTTTTCTTTCCCCATTTTGTCTTCTTTGATTTGACTTTTTGACATCTCCATATAAGCCACTCACACTGCAGCCACACCCCGAGTCCATCAGGTTCTTCACGTCAGATACTCAAACAGCTCACGTTCTGCTTTGACTCATCACGTCAGTGTTTTCTGTCACACACTCATATTCACTCCGCTGTCTCACTTCCAGGTTTTTCATTTTACATCCTTTTGAAATTACGACCTCTGTGACCTGATATCAAAGAGAACTTTCTATGAAAGTAAACAGAAAAGACAATAAAAAACATGAATAACACAATAAATGTAAAAAAGGGGGAAGAGTGAGAAGACAGAGAAAGAAAGAAAGAAAGAAAGAAAGAGGAACACTAGGGATGGAGAGAAGCCACTAGGGTAGAAATAAATGACTAATGAGGGGAAACAAGTAACAGGTGACACTAATTAGCTGCCATGGGCAAAAATGAGGGAAGCATTGCCCATATAAGGAAAGGGTGAATGTTAAACAGCACACAGGGTAAACAGCAGGGGCAGATGTATGTGGAGATGTAGGGGCAGATGTACATTGCTAAAATATTTTTCAGAGGCCCCTAAACTGTGACACAAATTTTATAAATTACAATGTAACTGCAGCACTAATACTCCTAAAATAAATGAGAGAATTTAGACAAACATCTCATGATTGCAAGAAATAATCACCCCCCACCTCCATCACCCTGATAACCGCCCCTTCCCCACCCCCTGCGGTGGGGAAGCACGAACTGCTTTCCAGCTCAGAACACAGCAGTGATAATCCGTTTAAGCCTTTAATCGACACACAGCTATAATTATCCAGTGATTTCATACCTTATTAAAGCGTTTAGCGTAAGTGTGTCATAAACTGTGTCATGTTATAAATATCTGAAACTGTATCTGCGTGTGTTCCCTGCTCAGCTACGTTCCTGCACCGTTCACTCACCGGGTAAATCCTCAACCGGTATCCCAAACACAAACACACACACACGCATTTATTCATAGCACTGTTTTGAAATGTAGTTGATGTCATAAGGTGTATAAGGAGTGTGAGAGTCATGTATGAATGTTGTGTGTGAATGAAAAAATAAACATTTGAACAGATACTTTGGCAAAATTCTGATATTTAACTTATATATAGTATAATTTATGATTTTATGGAATCATGTTTACAGCTTTTTAGTTCATTCATGAATGATCTTAGCTCATCTCATTCATGTGCTTTATCATGAATAAATACTCAATAAAAAAAAGAAAATAAATAATAAAGAATGAAAAAAATATCCATGGAAATGATTAATTGTTTTGGAGAAATTCTAATCTTTAAAATATTGATTATACTTTTTTTAAAAACATGATTTATGATTTTATGCTAGAATTTGTATAGATTTTTAGTTAGTTTGTGATTTTGGATAATATCATTAAAGGGCTTTATCATAACAATTATTTGTTATCTATATAAAAAAATGTATAAAAATAAATAAATAAATGTCTAATTAATAATAATAATAATAATAATAATAATAAATGTTTTACTCTGGGGCTTATTAGTTATATTTTTGATAATTGTTTTATATATTATTACTATATTAGTTATATTTTACATTTTAGATGACTATAGTCAGTTTTATATATTATGTCATTTAATATATTGTTGTCATGGGTTACTTTGGCTTACTGTACATAAAATAAATAATGCATTTTACTCTACTCTAAAATGTATTGAAATTATTTAATACTTTTTTTTAAAAATTATTTAAAATGATTAAAATGGCTTATAGTTGCCTCATTTTTTAATAATCATCCCAAGCTGCCTGCTCTATATTTCCGTGTACTGAAATTAAAATTCTCGACATGGGTATGACGTGTTTTGGGAAATGACCTCATGCACCACTGAAGTGAGTCAGCTCAGTGTACAGAGAAAGCAAGATGGTTCTTAATTCACAATGTTTAAAATTAGCACATTGAGCTCACTCTCTGTGGCATTGCTGAGAGGTTAAAGGTCGCCAGCATTCTCTGTGCCAGTAAGATCAGCGCAGGAGAAAGAAGAGCCACTGAGACGTAAATTTATACATGACAGGTCAAATTTAAACACGTCTTCTTTTAGGTCAGAGACCTTGAACATGCCGATCATGTCATGATGAGCTCAGTGGTGTAAAGGGAGAAGCAGGAGGAGGTTCTGCGCTCAAGCTGGAGGAATATATAAAGCACAGCGAGGGTTTCTGTGGCTAAAGCACTCAGCTGAGAGCGCAGAAGCCTTCAAGCACTAGAAAAACTAAACAGGAAGATGACCCAGTCCATCATGGAGAGCCTATTCGGAGACGATCCTTTCTTCGAGGACGCTTATGTGCTGTGGCCGAGACGCTGCAGCATGACCGAGCGATTCCTGCGACGCAGAGAGCAGATGATGGAAAGCTTCAGGGCAGACATAGGAGACAGACTCATAAACGAGCTGTTTCAGAGCCTGGATGAACTCTTCTCCTCACCTTCATCTTCCACGTCATCTTCCACTTCATCTGCCACATCATCTGCCACATCATCTTCCACCGCCAGACTCACAGGCCCGAGCATCTTCTCCCTCGACACTCGTGGCTTCTCTCCAGATGACATCGCCGTGACTGTGTGTGGCCGAAAGCTGGAGGTCAAGGTGGCAAAGCCGAATGAGATGGACTCGTCCGCTCCTGCAGGATTCTCCCGGAGTGTGGAGCTCCCGGAACACATCAATCCGTCCACACTCACCTGCACACTGGGGGACGACGGCTTCCTGAAGATCGAGTCTCAGGTCAAAGAGGCCGAGTCAGATGAGCGCGAGGTCCCGGTGCGCTTCAGGACGTCGCTGGACTTCCCCCTGAGCAAAGACAACACAAGCAAAACAGAGGAGAAAAACGACTAGAGACTCTACACACACACTGAACCCTCATGTCATGCTGCTTGACATTATGTTTTCCCAATGATCTGTGTTTTGTAAAAAAAAAAAAAAATTATTTTTATCCCACCCCTCAGCTATTTATGTTCTCATGGCACTCAAAGTAATTAAAAAAATTCAGCAAGTGGTTGGGTTTGTTTTTTTATTTAATCACCATTTTTGTTAAATCTGAGCTCAGACTCAAATCATTCAGGACTAACGACACCATTTTTGGACAGGGCTTATAACCAACAACAACCAAAACAACAATTCATTCTTATTCTTTATATTATTCTTTTATCTCTTTTTAGCAATTTTATCAAGTTTTTGTTAGTATTTTCTTGTGCTATTTCTGTTATATTTCATTTATAACTATGTCCTTAAGAATTTGCTTTGAGACACTTTTAATTGTAAAAGGTGCTACACAAATAAAGTTGTGACTTTACTATATTATTGTGTGTTAATAAAGAATAATGAACTGTATGTGGTGTTGTTATAGTAAAATAATCAGAGTGACGATGCAGGGTTACTGCTGGCACCCCAAATCTTGATTATTTTCCTATGACAGCATGTTCTGAAATGTTTTATTCCTCTTACACCCCAGCAACTTGCCAACAATTACAGATAATTTTTATGTATTAAAGAAAACCATGTCATACTATTTATCCATTTATATTTACATTTAATGTCCACAAATGGAACATCCACACAACAAGTTATTTCCTGTTATCACTTACATTATAACTGTAAACAGTGGGTCCCTCATCAGCCTTTCTTTTTTTCTCTCTCTCTCTTAAAGTTACAGCTTTGATTCTTACAAAGCACAGCAGAAGACCACATCAGGTTCCACTCCAGTCAGCCAAGAACACAGGCTACAGTGGGCACAGGCTCACCAAAACCTGGACAGTTCAAGATTAAAAAATGTTGCCTGGTCTTTTTGCAATCTTCAACTGTCCAGTTTGGCTGATCCTGTGCCCACTGAAGCCTCAGATTCCAAGACCAGAAGCAAGGCAAAAGCAAAAGCAATTACAAAAAACAATGGCTCCGAACCTACAAGACTTCGCAGTTATCCTAAGCGTCCATGTGCTTTGCATACTCAAGGAACAGGAAGAGTGTGTGACAACCAAGAAAGGGTTCTAAAATTTGGGGGTGGGCGCCCTCTGGTGGTATGGTGGTGGACTGTCCCTGTTAGGCAAGACACTCACATACAATGTAAAGTCTAGTGTATCATCCAGTGAGAGCTAAAAATAATCTGTGACTAGGTCTGTGAGAAATCCCTAAACATCCTCCTTAGCTGCTCTGAAGTCAGGTGAGAAATGATGAGCACTGCTGCTTTGGTAGTCTTGGATTGCATGTTTTTTCTGCATAGTATACAACACTGCCACTACATTTTCAGGATGTCGCTGTTACCATAGTGAATTTGACACATGATACATGGAGGCTACATGGGATGTAAAAAAAAAAGAAAAAAAACCTTGTGAAACTACCGAGGTCCGGACCTCAGTGTCCTCAAAGTTAATTACGGCCATGACTGTGGCATACCACTTCTCTTTGATTACATTTATCCTATGATGAAACATTTCTATCCTTATGGTCTGGTAACTTCTAGGATGAGATGCCTCATGGATCAAGATATGTTTACATCATACAACTTTTTATAAAAGTATTTCGAGTGTAAAATGGAAAATACATTATATACCATCTATACCATGTTTGCAAATTTCTATACAGTATATAAATGAGACCATATGATCTATATTTCAGTACTGATATCACAACAACTCAGTACTGACACATAGTTGTATTTTGAGATGCTGTGCCAAGATTTTGCAGAGGACATTTTCACTTTTTTGAGGAATTGCTGACTCCAACAAATAAAATGCCAGCCAGACTTTAGAGGAGCTTATAAACTGTGACCAGACAGACACCTTTAACCTCTGCTAGAAACATTCATTCGTTCATTCATTCATTCATCCAAATTCAATTACTCACTCATTCACTTTCAGTGACCGCTTTATCCTGATCAGGGTCGCGGTGAATCTGGAGTCTATCCCAGGAACTCCATGCACACACACATTCACAAACTTATTCACACCTAGAGGCAATTTATCTTACTGACCCGGATCTCCCCAAATTCTGTGCTCTCACCTGGAGAAGTCCTTCAGTTCAGATGTACCACACCCAGCCCAACATGCATCTCTGTGGACTTCAATTTGTATAAAACTGGGATATCAGTAAAGAAACAAACTGCATAGTCTACAACAATATTTACTCTGATGGTAGATGCCTCACATCAGGGCCAGTACACCTGTGACTACTCATACAGGGAAAGTAACTCCACGTCATGGAAGAGGAACTCCTCCTCTGTTGATCCTTCTTAGAAAAGGTGGAGCAGGTGCTTGAGAGGCTACCTCCTACTGACTCCACAGTGTTCCTGGGCGACTTCAATGCTCATATTGGGAATGATACTTTGAGGTGTGATTAGGAGGAACAACCTCCTGAAGGCATTTAACAAGGTTGGGGTAGTTAACACACCTCTTCAGTGCTGGATGGAGATTTGCCCCTTTTCAGGCGGACGATAGTGACTCCTCTGTCCTCCGGTAACCGCTCCAGCACGGCACTTCCTCGGCACCATGATCCTCCCGCAACGGCAAGGGCTCTCCGACAGCGCATCCCTCCCCTTCCTGGGTTTCAGCCCCAATGTAACAAACTTCACAGACGGGCAAGGAGGAGGTGGGAACCGAATGAACTCAAGTGTAAAAGTGTAAAGTTTAATCTCAAACAGACCATAAACACCAAACATAAAACACAAACAAACAAAAAAAAAGCCGCTCCTTTATACCTTTCTCCTACTGATTAGCCAACTTAGTGCCAGGCGTCCTCACAGCCTGGCCCCTTCCTCCTCCTCATCACAGGTAGCATGCACTTTTCAGGCAAGGGGCAAAACCTTGCCCCTACAAGAGGAGTTTACATATCTTGGGATCTTATTCATAAGTGATGGAAAAAGAGAGTTAGAGATTAGGTCAGAATCATCAGTGTAACAATTGCTGCACGAGTCTGTGGTGATGAACCAGGAGCAGGACGGTAGAGATGCTTCAGGCACGTCCAACTTAACAGAAACTCAGGGGCAGACCCAGGACCTGCTGAAGAGCTTACATCTCACAGTTGGTTTGGGAACATCTGTAGAGTCCCCAGGAGGAATCTGTGGATGGGAACAGAGATGTTTGGATTGACCGTCTCAGCCTGCTGCCACTGTTAGAGGAAAATAACAGTTCAACAATCAACAATCAACAATACAAGACAGGACAACATGATATGCATGAAATGTGCAAATGTGCAAATTTAACTGAAGAGTAAATGTGCCAAAAAGCTGGAGTGGAAGGTCAACTCTGAGTCTGTGTACACAAAAGGGATGAGCAGACTCTACTTTCTGAGAAAGCTCAAGTTCTTTAATGTTTGCAGCAAGATGGTAGAGATCTTCTATCAGTCTGTGGTATCCAGTGTGGTCTTCTTTGCAGCAGTATGTTGGGGAGGTGGCATCAATGCTAGAGATGCAAAAAACTCAACAAACTGATCAAGAAGACTGATTTGGTCTTGGGCTGCTCTCTTAACGGTTTTGAGGTGGTGGTGGAAAAGAGGACACTCAATAAACTCACAGCCATTCTGGACAATAAATGGCATCCCCTTCATGACCTCATCACTGTGCTAGGACACTATTTTGCACTGAGCCAGTCTTAAGCTCAATAGTCAAACATTATCACCATCCACTATTCACATCCAAATGCACTGCCACTTATTTCTATTCATTTTTCCCTTTTCTTTCTTTTTCAATCTATACAGTACTGTATATCCCTATCTATTTTATCGCTGTTTACAATGTTTACACTGTTGAGAAAGTTTTCATTGCACTTTAATTCCACTCAAGTCTGCTGTTACATCTACAACATTGCACTACCGCACTACCACATTACACTCTTACACTGTATTCTATATATACTGTATATATATATTCTTATTTTGTTTCATTTATAATGTTAAATTACTTTTAGTATACTTTAACTCTCCGTGCTGCTGTAATAGGTGAATTTCCCTCTGGGATGAATACAGTGATCTATCTATCTATCTATGTGATTTTTTTTTTTTGTCTTCTTTTGTCATATATTCTGATGTGTTGTTTTTCCATTTTCAGTACATTTAAGCTACTTATATTACAACAGTAATATAATGCTGATAAATACTGGAAAGATTGTCTACAAAAGGACCAGCTACTAGTGGTATGTGGAGCCAGACCAACCAGAGTACAGCACTCAATCCTGAACAAACTTTATAGGTTTTATTTAGTCCCGACAAGGGACTGAACAAGCACCTGAGTGGCTTCTGTAGTTAGAAATGGCCCGATCCTTCTGATGTATAGGAGACACTTGCATGAATGAGTCAGTTTAGCAATGTGTGGGGATGCATCTCTGGTGGTATAGAGCAGCTAAGTCTTGCTGGGATTTATTTTCAGCTGATTGGCTATCATCCATTAGGAGATGTCTCCCAGACCTGCTGAGATCTGTGCAGAAACATGAGTGTCTGAGGGTGGAAAGCAGAATGAGGTGCAGACAACCCAATTTTTAGGTAAGCAAAAGTATTGGAACATATAGCGTTTAAGTAAATTAAAGTAAATAAATTAAAGCTTGGCATCCTGTCAGTGGCTAAATAGTGCTAAACTGTGCTAGCCTGAAATGGCAGGAACATATATACATCTCATAGAAACTCTGAGCATTTATACTAGAGAGAAACGAAATAAGGCATACAAGTCTCTTGATACTTATAACTTTTGTGTTTGTGGGCATATTTGTGTGTTTTATGATTATAAAACTGGGGGCATTGTTACACTGAAAGCCGAGGTGCTACGCATCCAGACACTATTAATTCTTTTGTAAGCTGAACAAAGTTGGATAGCTAAATGTGTCCGTTATATATAGGCCATATTAACAGTGTGTAGACTTTTTTAAGGTGGTGTTTTTTGCACCATTCTATGTAAACTCAAGAGATTGTTGTGTGTGAAAATCCCAGGAGATCAGCAAGTTGAAATACTCATGAAATACACAAACCAGCCCCTCTGGTTCCAACAACCATGCCACAGTTAAAGTCAGAGAGATCACACTTTTTCTTTATTCTGATGTTTGATGTGAATATTAACTGAAGCTCTTGACCTGTATCGGCGTGATTTTTTTGCACTGTTGTGCTGCCACATGATTGGCTGATTATGCATCCAGTCAGGAATTTGCAGATCATCATGAATATGTACAGTGGACATATTCACTCCACTTTGTTCTGATCCATTTCCACTCCTCTTTTGTTGAGAATAAAGCCTAAAAACTTGACAGATTTCTTGTGAAATTCACTTTTTCCAACTAGACATACAGATTATGCTTCAAGAGTTTCTACACCACCACATGTACCTGAGAGATGTGTTCTGCCTTGGCCTGGAAATAGATCAGGATATCTTCAATGTAATTTATCATGCAGGTGTGCAGGATTTCCCTGAGTACCTCATTAATGAAGGCCTGGAACACTGAAGGAGCATTGACCAATCCATAGGGCATGACCAGGTACTCCATTGTTGTTTATGAAAAATGTCTTCCACTCATCACATTCTCTAATGTGCATCAAGTTTTCTGTACTGTGGACATCAATTTTACTGAAGTATTTGGCTCCTTTACCTGTTCAATGGCTGATGGTACCAGTGGTAAAGGGTAGCGGTACTTCACTGTGTCCTTGTCCAATCCACTGTAGTCGATACAGCCGAAATGTGGTTTTCAGTGTGGGCTCGTTCCATCCATTCTGTTTAGCAAAACAATGAAAAGTCAGCTTGCTTTGGTGTTAGCAGTCTTTCTCCAGCATCCTTTCCCATTTCTGGGTAGTCAAATACATCTTGGTCGAAGCTTTCATATGTTTGGTTCAGCAGTGTGGAGTTTAATATAGTGGTCATCCAGGTAAGTGCACCTCAGAGATTTTGTCTATGTCTCTGGAAAAGTGCATGGGAGTGCAAGCAAAAAGTATTACACCTTGCTTAAGAAAACCTTTGCATTTCCCTGGAGATCCATCATATGTTTCAGGAAGTGCAAGTGGTACACATTATGGAATCACAGGAAATAGGAAACACCACCAAAGAAGTGGGTTAATATTTGGAGGAAGGCAGCCTCGGGCAGTGGAAAAGTCCAGGATTGAGTCCAGGCATCTCACAAGATCTTCAGCCTGCTATACCCATAAATATAGGGAACCTAAATACTATGATAACCACTGTTACTAGCTTCTATGATGCTTAAACTCATAATTCATAATCCAGTACAAATCTGTGGAGAAGTGTCTAACCTAATAAAATTATCTGTAACTTGCTTTGTGTATTTAGTCATAAAATTTGTTTTGTTACAGAAATCAAAATTTTTTGCATGTGATGTGGTGATGTAAATGTAAAAGGTAAAGTATATATAGCACTGTAAATGACAAAATCATGTGGAGAGGCACAGTCCTGCCTCCTTTACATGGGGAAAATGGGACTGAAATGACATATTATTCATACCTTGAACACGAATCTTGTATAATAACAAGATTGGTTTTGAGAAAAGAATTAGAATTAGAAACCAATCCATGAAGATTTCTGAGCCTTTAAATAATCAAAATAATGTTTTCAGACCACTGATAATCTTCAAATCATGTAGTTTTTACTTGTGTTTTTAATCACCCTTAAATAATCTAATGATCTGATTTAAACTGTACATGCAAGTAGCCATTCAATTCATGTTAAGTTTCAGTTATTGAAGTGTTATAATGTTTAATGTTTTAATCAATTGAAAATGGAAAACTAAGATATATATATATATATATATATATATATATATATATATATATATATATTCAGGCAATGCTTATTTGTGCTGTATTAAAAATGTATCATATCAAATTTGAGTTTTGTATGTCATTACACCTCTATATACTGTATATATTCCATTTCCTAGTTATTGTTTACAATTTGATAGGTCTACTTGAGCTGTTTACTAGACTAATGGAGAAACTAATTTAAGATAGGTTTCGATATGGATTTTGCAGATAGATTAACATCTGCACAGTGTGGTTGAGTTTGGTCAAGAGACGCCAGTCTTTTTTAAGGTGGGGGTTTCTAAAATTTTCTTTTGGGAGAGTAGATGGAGAAAAAAGTACAGTCACAGGCCACACATGCTCTAAAAAAAATTAACACCATTAATACTGTGTTTTTGTTCACTTCAGTAGGTGGATTTTAAGCACTTTACGCTGAATACTTGACAGAGTTGTGTAAATAAAGATTTCACTCACAAATGAATAACTCTAATGGGAACAGTGATGTCTGGGAGTAAAGAGTTGCTGTCAAGTCAGATATAAGTCTTGTTGTGGAGATGCAAAGCACATTATAAAGGTGATTGACTGTTATCTTGGACCTCACAGGTCCAGGCAAATCTTGATCCTTTAGATTACCTATTCCTTCTAAAGTTTCAGAGAGGGTTGTCTTTTATCAGCTTTCCTCTTTTTAAGTAAAAATCATGTATTAGATAAATATCAGTCCGGTTTCAAAACAAGACATAGTACTGAGTCTGCCCTCTAATGATTTATTGTTATCTGTGGACACGGGGATGTTGCTATTCTAGTTTTGCTAGATCTCAGTGCAGCTTTTCATACAATCAAACATACCATTCCTCTGAAGCGTTTATGGCAGTGGGTTGGAATTCAGGGCAGTGCACTTAATTGGTTTGCTTCTTACCTGAAGTATAGAACTTTCTCAGTTGAAATTGGGAATTTTCCTCGTCTTCTGCTCCTTTCATCCGCGGAGTACCGCAAGGCTCCATTTTAGGCCCTGTTTTATTTTCTTTATATATGCTCCCTTTAGGAGCTATTTTTAAGAAATATAACATCTCGTATCACTGTTACATCGACGACAACCAGCTTTATTTTCCGATGAAACCTAATGATGTCTCTGCTTTACAATCTCTTTTTGAATGTCTTGAGGAAATTAAAAGTTGGATGGCGGCTAATTTTCTCCAATTAAATAAATCAAAAACTATGGTAAATAGTAACTTGGGACCTTTCTCCTCCAACTTACACTCATAAACCGTCTTTGATTTGGCTTTAAAATTTGACAGTCACATTAATTCTGTGGTCAAAGGCAGTTTTTATCAACTTAGAATGATTGCCAAATTAAACACATTTTAACTTTTAATGATTTGGAGACTGTGATACATGTTTTTATTTCATCGAGACTTGACTATTGCAATGCGCTTTATATGGGAATTATTCAATCTTCTGTCTCACGCCTCCAGATGGTTTAAAATGCTGCTGCTAGGCTTTTGACTGGAACCAGGAAATGTGATTCTATTACTCCTGTACTAGCTTCAGTCCACTGGCTTCCAGTCTCATACAGGCTCTCATACAGTTTAAAGTGTGGAGTTATTTGTTTACAAGGGCTTGCATGGTTTGGCACTTCTCTATTTCTGACCTCATTTTTTGACAACAGTACTCTAGACTGTCACAGTCATCACACGGTCATCACATTAGCTTACAGTTAATTGTCTCTAGATCACGATTAAAATTGCAGGGTAATAGACCCTTTTCAGTTGCAGGTCCTAGGCTTTGGAATAAGTTGCCACTTTACATTAAGTCTTCACCAACTCTTGAGGTTTTTAAATCATGTCCCAAAACTCACTTCTTTGTTTCAGCTTTTGAATCTGATTAAATGTAGTATTCTTACTTATATTGTTAGGTGTCATTTTTTTATTTGATTTAATTGTACAGCACTTTGGGCAACAGTTGTTGTTTTTAAATGTGCTTTATAAATAAAGGTGACTGACTGACTGACTGAGTCAGCTCTTGTTCAGCATCATTAGAAAAAAAGTTTGCTCGCATATATGTGGAGCCAAAAAATGCTTTTTTTCAGTTATTTCACAATTATTTCACTGTCTTGTTCAGCACCAATGCATGACTTGAAAAAGTGTTATTTCATTTCATAATGTCTCTTAATATTATACCCACTTATTACAGCAACTGACTGGTGACAAACTAAACAAACATCTCTCTGAATTCAGTGAAAAATATTAATTTTGCCAATGCACCTGAAATATTTTGGAATTGCTTTGTATTTTTTTGTGCCTTTGGTGCAGCCAGTAGCTTGGAAACATTAATGTAGTTGTAGTTGGCCCACTTTTATTTGGCAGTTTGTGGGCAGAACAACTGCAACCATGGTGAAGATACTGGTGTTGCTCAGGTACAGGAGAAGGATTATGACCCTGTCATCAATGTGATGCTTCTGCATTGATTGTATTTAACTTTAATTGTTTATATTGTGAGGGGAAATAAATATTCATACACCTACTTTCAGTGCATATATCCACTTCAAAGTTATACTCATAATGAGTAAGTAATACTCAAAGTAATACTCATTTTGACTTTATAAATATGAACAAAAATGTGTATATACATTCATAAGCATAAATACATATGTTAAAAAAAATTATTGATAGGGAAAAAAGTATTTGGACACCACAAATTACCACCATAAGAATTTTGTTGCAAAGCCATTGCTGGCAATTACAGCTTTGAGATGTAACTGAGTAATTAACTTTTAGCAGCATTGTGTTCCATTTCAGTTGTGGCCCATTCCTCTTGCCAAATCTTTTTCTCTTTCCCAAGATTACAAGGGTCCCCTGATGGACTCGCAATTTCAGAATTCTCTAGATTTCGAAATCAGGAAATTGACTAGGCTATGCAAGGCCTTCTTGACTTATTCTGACTGTATGTTTGGGTCACTACCTTGTTTAAATGTTCATCTTCTCCCCAGATTTAGTTTCTTAGCCGATTAGATTCAATTCTCCTCTAATAGCTTGCCTACAACCATCACTGGATCCCTACCAGTATGCTTATCATCATAACAGGTCAACAGAGGATGCCATTACCTCGGCCCTTCACTCTGCCCTGACTCATCTGGAAAATAGCAACTCCTATGTGAGGATGCTATTCATTGACTTTAGCTCTGCATTTAATAGTCATTCCATCTAAGCTGATCTCCAAACTCTCCTGGTATCATGGTATCAGCGCCACTCTCTGCAACTGGACTCTGGACTTTTTGACCAACATACCCCAGTCTGTTAGACTTGGCAACAATGCCTCTTCCATCATCATCCTAAACACTGGTGTACTACAAGGTTGTGTGCTGAGTCCACTCCTCTACTCCCTCTTCACCTCTGACTGCCAATAACAACCTTGACCATAACATCCAGAAACCAAAGAACTGATTGTGGATTACCAGAAGTCCTTGAGGAGCCACAAACACACCACTATCTTTGTTAATGGGACTGAGGTAGAGCGGGCCTCTAGCTTCAAGTTTTTGGGTGTCCACATTTCCTGGAACCTCTTCCTGGAACCTCAACACCTCCTCTTTCCTCAAAAAGGTGCAACAGCAAAAGCTCACCTTGCTCCGGAGATCATGGTGAACTTCTATCGCTGTACCATTGAGAGCATCCTTACAACCTGCATCACAGTATGGTACAATGACTGCACAGTGTGTGACCAGAAGGCACTACAAAGGGTAGTGAAAACTGCCGAACATTGGAACACATCTGCCCAACATTTCGGACATTTATCAAAAGCGTTACTTGCAGAGAGCGAGAGGCATGATCAAGGACACCTCCCATCCCCATCATGGACTGGTCTGCGTTGTTGAACAAAAAGACTCACAAACAGCTTTTTCCCTTCAGCTGTACTAATGCTGAGCTCAGCTTCTAAGCATTAACTGCCAGCCTCCACCTCATAACTAATCAGTAGCATTAGACACCATACTATACTGTATTGTACATTATTGCTATTATCTGCAATTATTTGCAAGTACTCTCACTTCACTGCAATTATCTGTCATTACTACAATTATGTATCAGATTGTTGTTTGCATATTATTGCTATTTGCACATCTGCATTTTATCCACTGTATGTATCTACTGTATCACACTGCGTGCATCATGCTGTTTACCTCTACCTGTATACTGTTTATCTCAACTTACTGGACCATAATTCGCATTACTGGTATGCATCGTATTGTTTACTTTACCTGTACACTGTTATCATAACTTATTGCACCTTAACCTTATTACTTTATTTAACTTATCTCCTATTTGCACTACTGGTTGGGTGCTAAGTGCATTTCGTTGTCTCTGTACTCATACTCTGACAATGACAGTAAAGTTGAATCTAACCTAACCTAATCTAATCTAATATGTCCCAGTATATTCTTTCTTATATGATTGCATGTAATGGCCCAGTACTGTTTGCAGAGAAGCAGCCCCATATCACGATGCTCCCACCTCTGTACCTCATATGCACAACACCAAGCTCATCTCCAAACATGATAAGCTGAATTGTTCCTAAAGAGTTCTCTTTTTGTTTATCAGAGTATATTGTTCCAAAAGAGTTCTGATTTGTCTAAATGCTTTTAGACATGTGTCTCTGCGCTGCTTTTTTAGCAGAGGAGTTTTGTGTGAGGTGTAGGAATGGAGATCATTGCAGTGCAATCTTGTCTTGAAAGTTTTTTGCCCTGTGTATATATTTTGTATTTGCATTTGCACATTTGGATATTTTATTACTATAGGTTATATGTTAATACATGTCCAGTATTTGTTTGTGGAGCTACCACAATAATTTCAATAATTGAGCTGTTTTCCATGTGGCAGCTGTGCAAATGACAAATAAAGACTTTGAGATTTAACTTTGACTAAAGTTATTGCATGAAGACTGTAGGTCATGTCCTTGCTTGTAATTTAAAATTTTAAACTCACAAGTACACTATATGAAGTGATGCTTTAACAAATATAGATTACAGAAGTGATAGAATAGAAGTTCTATTTACTATATGTTGTAGCCACTCTAGTTGTGGTTTTGATGTTAGCTGACAGGTTTCTGCTTGCTACAAAGAGGAAATGGTCAAAATAGAAACTCCACCTCTACAGCTTCATAGAAAAAACAGACATCATCACCACTTCATGAGCTTTTGCATGAAAAGACAGCAGCAGAGAACACCTCAAGGATCAGGATGCTGAAACTACATCTCACTTTATTGATTGGTAAATTTAACATTATCAATAATTTGTATTTTGGCTTATTTCATAATATTGTATGATATAATTGATGTAATTATTTCATAATAATTATTTAGTTATAATTACTCTTGTTATTATTAATTGCTATTATTATTTAGTTTAAAACAAAAGATATCACAATTAATATTTTTCAGTAGTTTGCTGATATGCTGACAAGTATTTTTTTATTTACATTTATTTATGCAAATATGCAATAATTGCATAAATATTTATGCAACCCCTAATGGGAGCAGCCAAAAGAACAACAAGAACATTTATTTATGCAAATGAGGCTTCATCCAATTAAATATGCATACATTTGACTACTTAGTAAATCCAAAATTTAGTTTTTAGATGATGATAGATTTAAACTGTTACTTGGAAAATCATTTCTTTATTGTTTAATTAAAAAACATCATGGGCTATTATAAAAATTATTTTAATGTCATTTTCAGTATAAAACCTATAATATATAATGTATGTTATAATAATACATCAGTTTACTTAAATATCAGGTATGAAGCTTTCCAACAATATATAACATGATATAACCGTGAACTGGGCAGAGCTTTCTAAGTAACTTAAAGTTACCAAGTTTCAGATAATGTGGTCGTCATGAGTGTATTAAAACAGTCAAATAAGCACTTTTCTACTGAGTTTTGAGATTTTTTTATGCTATTTTAAGAGAAATTACAGATGCAATTTATTAAAAAGTCAGAAAATTATTTATGTTATCAAAATGGCTATTTAATAGAGCATTGTCTACATTTTTAATTGTTCATAAAATTCTATACATAAATCAATCTCTATAATCTATATTTCAGTATTGGTACTGCAGTAACTCAGGATTGTGACACAACTATAATCTTACTTTCCAAGCTTATGCAATGAACTGTTTCACTTCTTGCTTGAGCAATTGCTGATTTCAGCAAATACAATTTGGTCAGGACTCAAGAGAAACTTAGAGACTGATGTGGTCAGACACTAATTTTTAATGCGTGTAAAATTAATATTTTAATGACGCCCACAAAACTCCATAAACAATAAAGCTCACAGAGCTGAAAGCGCAAATTGAGGACAAAATGCTGAGAGAAAATTTTTTCCCAGAGGCAGTAGTAGAAGGGTTAGGGTTAGCTATGCCATTAAAAAATATATTACTTAGCAGCATAACAGCTCCTGAAAAGGCCAGAATGTGGAGACAAATTACAGAAAAGGTGAATTAGGGGTAAATTAAATGAGGTGAAAAGAAAATTGTTTGACATGAAAATGGAGGGGCAAAGATATCTACACTGCACCCACGATATCATGGACACCAAGCACATCACAAAGGGAAATTGCTATGTTTATTTGTTTTAAGTTTCTCAGCGACTGCTGGCCAGAAGTCTCTCACGCCTATGCGCTCTTCAACCTCTTGCAGTATAAAATCTAACATCCATAACCATCTAACATAAAGTCCAACAATTATCAAAAAAATGTGATGTTATTAATTACCCTCTAGTTGGTGTGGTTTAAAAGGTTTATAAAGGAAATTAAAATATATCATAATGACATACAAGTTACTTAAAGCGCCTCCAGAAATTATTCATCCTCCAGCAATTATTTCTTTTTTTGCTTTATTGCAGCATCAAATTTAAGTATATTAGAATGGGATTTTTTCTTCTCATTTTAAAGTGACAGAAATAAAATATAATAAAGTATTTAGTATTTTTTTTAAAAATTTAAAAATCTAAAACCAGCAGAATTGTGTATCTCACCTTTTGTTTTTCTTTTTAGCAATCTAAATTAGGACTAGTACTTAATTTAAAGTAAACATTAAACATGTTAAGCAAGGTACACCTGTGTCCAATTGCACAGTAAATATCTCTGACTTTAAAAGGTCTCAGAACTAAAATGGCAGATCAGATAAATCCTGCTGTCATGAAGACCAATGAACTGAGAGAGAGTCTCTGTCTCTCTCTATGTCTCTATGTCAACTGCCCATGAAGCTTCGAGATGAAGTTGGTAGGAGGAAAAAAAAATGGAAAAGCTTATTAAAACATCAGCAAAGCTTTGAACCTTCTTAGGAGCACTGTGAAATCCTTTATGACAAAGTGGAAATATTATGGCACAGCCCAGACACTACCGAGATCAGCTCTTCACATCATCAGCTCCTCACAGATCCAGCCCCTACGGAAGAGTGGCCAGAAGGAAGTAACTTCTAAGAAAGGCCATCTTAGAAAATCTAAGATCTTCTGGAAACAGATTTTGCGGTCTGATGAGACAAAAGTTGAGCCATTTGGTCGAAATGCAAAGCATAATGTTTGGTGCAAACTAAATACAGCCCAACACCCAGCTAACACCATTGCTATGATAAAGAACATTGGTGGTAGCATCATGCTCTGGGGTTGCCATCACAGGCAACATGGATGGAGCTAAATATAAGCTAATTGTTGAGGAGAACCTGTTCCAGTCAACATTTGCAAAATGTGATACAAATGAGGGCCATTCCCTTTCTAGTCTATCAAGGAGAATAGTATGATCAATGGTGTCAAAAGCTGCACTAAGATCAAGCAACACAAGCAAGGCCACAGAACCCTGATCAGAGGCCAGTAGTAGGTCATTTACCACTTTAATCAGCGCTGTTTCTGTGCTATGATGAGGCCTAAATCCTGACTAATATCCTGACTGATAGATTTCAGGAATGTTATTCCTATGCTGTGCTACAATATTTTCTATGATCTTGAAGATAAAGGAGAGGTTTGATATTAGCCTATGGCTGGACAGTTGACAGGGGTCGAGGTCAGGTTTTTTTTAATCAGGGGTTTGAAAACTGCTAGTTTAAAGGATTTAAATATATAGCCACTGCTAAGGGAAGAATTGATTATTTTCAGAAGAGGTCTAATTGCTTCTGGTTGTATCTGTTTGAAGAAACGTGTAGGTAAGGCATCTAGAACACAAGTTGATTTTGATGAAGAAATTAGTGAAATTATTTCTGTCTCTCAAAGGGGAGTAAAATATTCTAATCATTGATCTGATATGGTTATGTTGTTATCTACAGGGTTAGTTATCAAATTGTCTGGCTTTAAATTAATAGTCTCAAATTTTTGCCTGATATTTTCAATTTTATCTCTGAGAAAAATCATGAAGTCATTGGTACTACATATTGATGGTGTGCATACTTCCGTGGTGGTCTTAATCCTTGTTAATTTTGCTACAGTATTAAATAAGAATCTAGGATTATTTTTGTTATCTTCTATTAGAGTGGAGAGATACAATGCTACAGCATCACTAAGTGTTTTGCTATAGCTCAGGAGTCTCTCCTTCCATGCAGTTTTGAATTCTACCGGTTTAGTTTGATGCCATTTATGTTCTAATTTTCAAGTGGTTTGTTTTAAGGTGTGTGTGTGATCATTATACCAGGGTGCTAGTTTTTCTCTGTAATTATTTTTCTTTTAAGTTGAGCTACATTATCTAGAGTGTAGTGGAACATTGACTCTAAGCATTCATTCGCTTGATCAAGTTCTGTGGGGTCAGATGGTGATCCAATCAGTTGATAACTCTGGAAGATTATTAATAAAACTCTGTGCAGTAGCTGATGTGAATGTACATTTGATGCAGTACATAGCTTCAGACTGTGGATATGTAACTATATTTTATCCAAATGTTAGTATCAGATCAAGAGTGTGACCACCATTATGAGTGGGTCCTATTATGTTCTGATTAACCTCACTGATAATAATAATAATGTAATGCTGTAAATGTAAATAATATTGGGGCAAATTTCACACACACACAGATGCATTAGTGATTTATATATTTTTTCATTGTTTCAAGCCTGTGGGTTGTGTATCCTCTGAATAGCGCACATGGTTTACCCTTTCGTTGAAACCAAAAAATACTAATCCTACAGTTTTGTCATCTGTAATTTACACTTTGTTTAACTATTAACTTTTAGTTTCTCTTCCAAACACATTTTAGGAAAATAAGGATGAAAATGTACATAATCCACTTCATTCAAGTTCATTACATCCACAACTGTGTCCATAACATGACTGCTGATGACATATTATGGAAGAGCCCAAAAAATATATTAGCCCAAATTAAAATGAAATCTAGAGGACGTCACTCTGTGTAATCACCTGACATGACTGTCACTGATAGGCTTCATGAATCTATAGTGCTGGGCTCATTACACCTAGCCCACAGCATCGCTTCATATTATTCTGTGTGTTCTGCTGGTAGTGCTGGTGCACCCGGTTTCAAAAAATCCCAAATAATCCTCTTTAAAACATTTGTTAACTGCAAAAAAGATGATGTGGGTACAAAAAATGAAACCTTATATTGTTTTTTTAATTGAATTTTTTAAAGACAGGGAACTTAAGCCTGCTAACCCATTGATATAATGGGTTATTGATATTTCTGTTACTAAAAGTACAGAGGGTGAAGTAACACTGTTGTTGTTTTTGAATAAATTGTAGGCACTATATATTAAACAATAGCAGAGTTTATTTTTAATTCAGATTACTTTAAGATTATTAGACAAAAAAACAGCTTTGTGTTGTTACCTCAATGCTTTATTTAATGAAATTCCTCTTCTTTCATTTGCTCCATAGTCAGTGTTCTGAGTGCTTCCCTGTTGGCAGGTAAGGTCATTTTCATCTGAAGAAATTGGATTTAATCTCTGGAATTTTCCTACCCATTATTTTGCTTTTCTCTCATTATATATATATATATATATATATATATATATATATATATATATATATATATACATACATATACAGTCAGGTCCGGAAGTATTTGGACAACGAGTTTTTGTGATTTTGCCTTTATACACCACCACAATGGATTTGAAATAAAACAATCAAGATGTGATTGAAGTGTAGACTTTCAGCTTTATTTTAAGAGGTTCCACAAAAATATGGCATCTACCATTTAGGAATTACAGCCATTTTCAACAAAGTACCTCCATTTTCAGGGGCTTGTCAAATTTGGACAATTGACTGACAAGAAGTTAATTGACCAGGTGCGATCCATTCCCTCATTACTTCAAGACAAATGAAGCAGATAAAAGGTCTGGAGTTGATATCAGGTATTGAGTTGGCATTTGGCAGCTGTTCGAATGGAGCTACCGATATGAAGTCCAAGGAGATCTCAATGCAAGTGAAGGAAGCCATCATTAGGCTGAAAAAACAACATAAATCTATAAGAGAGATAGCAAAAACCTTAGGTGTGGATAATTAACAGTTGGGTACATTCTTAAAAAGAAAAAAAGCAAGCACTGGTGAGCTCAACAACATCGAAAGGCCTGGAGGACCACGGAAGACAACTAAAGTGGATGATCACAGAATCCTTTCCTTGGTGAAGAAAAACCCCTTCACAACATCAACAGAACTCAAGAATACTCTGGAGAAGGTAGGCGTATCATTGTCGAAATCTACAATCAAGAGACGCCTTCATGAATATAAATACAGAGGGTTTACAACAAGGTGCAAACCACTGGTAACATTCAAGAACAGGAAAGCCAGATTAGACTTTGCCAGAAAACGTCTAAAAAAGCCTCCCATGTTCTGGAATAAGATTCTTTGGA
>CM040466.1:2708506-2725085 GCA_022758105.1 Pangasianodon gigas
AACCCAATAGAGCATGCTTTTCACTTACTGAAGACAAGACTGAAGGCAGAAAGACCCACAAACAAGCAGCAACTGAAGGTGGCTGCAGTGAAGGCCTGGCAAAGCATCTCCAGGGAGGAAACTCAGAATTTGAGTTTTGAGAACATGGGCTCCAGACTTCAGGCAGTCATTGACTGCAAAGGATTTTCATCCAAGTATTGAAATTATGGTTATATTTACAATTATGTCACTTTGTCCAAATACGGAAAATGGAGGTACTTTGTTGAAAATGGCTGTAATTCCTAAATGGTAAATGCCATATTTTTGTGGAACCTCTTAAAATAAAGCTGAAAGTCTACACTTCAATCACATCTTGATTGTTTTATTTCAAATCCATTGTGGTGGTGTATAAAGGCAAAATCACAAAAACTCTGTCGTTGTCCAAATACTTCTGGACCTGACTGTGTGTGTGTGTGTATATTTCTCTTTTTATCTTAGCATACAGTAGGAATATGGTTCATAATTCACCATGTAAAAGTCCTGATATCATTTTCGATGCATTTTGCTGTTTGTAATAGATGGCTCTAATATACAACTTGCTGACAGCAGTGACTCCTGCTCTGGTAGAGTGGAAGTCCATTATAGTTACCAGTGGGGAACAGTGTGTGATGAAGACTGGGACATGAATGATGCACACGTGGTTTGTAGACAGCTTGGATGTGGTAATGCAGTCAGTGCTCCTCAAAGTGCTCACTTTGGCCAGGGAAGTGATCCAGTATGGATGGATAATGTTAAGTGTTCTGGAAGTGAAAGTGCCATCACACAGTGCTCTCATAATGGATTTGAAAACCACAACTGCAACCATGGGGAAGATGCTGGTGTTACTTGCTCAGGAACAAAAAAACAAACTCATATTATGACCATCTCTGTCCTGAAAACTTTAGGTTATGTATGTAACCCTCTTCTGTGAACTCCAGATAACTGCCAGAGGTGGAGCTGTACCATCTGAATACTTTTTTGTGTGCACACACATGTCAGGACCTTTAACACAATTTCACATGGTGACCATATGATGCTATAAAATTTCAATGATGCTATAAAATGATTCCGAGTGCCAGGGAATCCTGTTGGTTATCAAAGTTCATAGAACATGGTTGCATATGTAATCTAACATTCTTTTTCATTCCTTCATGTTAGGATTTTAGCACTCCTGAAGTGCTATGACATAGCCGTCGGTCTGCCCACCATATCAAGGGGCTAAACCATAGGGCTGGGGTGCCACACCTACCCATACAACTGTGACAATGAGTCTGCCTTGGAAAAAATTTCCAGGACATTCCAACCACTAGTAAGAGCAGTAGTGGAACCCAGGGTCTCGTTGTCCCTTTCGGGACCTTGAGTAGACTAATGAGGTCCCACTGCTGAATGCTGTGTAGTGTTGACAGAATCAGTACGGGATGTGGAAATGCATACAGCTAGGCCAGTTGTGGGTTACTGTGCCTTGTCTCATACTCGGCATTGGAAAACAGGTTTGTGTCTGCCTGGCTGAATTTCCCAGATCTTCTGCACCACTTTAGGGTGCGAGCATCACTCTCTTGGGTGCATGCGCTGCTTTGGCAGTGAGACTGCTGCACCACTGTGCTGACCCTGTGGGTAAGCCACTTTTTGTGGGGCTAACCATTGCTGAATGCACATGCGGAGATTCCATACAAGGTTCAGAATGTTCCGTAACCTCCTGCCACACTGGTTATTCATGTACCTGACCATAACCATATTGTTGGAATGGATCAGGATGTGACAGTGTCACAAAAACAGGTAGGATGAACTTGACGGCCAGCCAGGCTGCCCCATCAGAATGGAAGGCTGATGTTGATAGGCACATGATCTCTTTCTCTTTCTTTATGAAAATGCCCTGTGCCTGAGCTGACAGGGTGGCTACCATTTCCACAGAATCTAACTTCACCATGATGAATCGTATGGTCTACTTCGGTATTAGAACCTTCCCTGTTCACCGTAAGACACCATAATGTGCAGAAGAAGGGTGGATGTATCCCATATATATATATTTGTGTTTTATTGCTTTTAATTCTCTTTTGATTTAATGTATGAGCCTTAAACATATATATATATATATATATATATATCCTATCAGTTTTGTAGCATTTGGCTGAATGTGAGCAGAGAGTATAGCCCTATACACCTCAGAATTCATCTTGCTACTTCTAACAGCAGTCACATCATCAATAAACACCAGTGAGCCCGTTCCATTGGCAGCCATACATGCCCTTGCCATAACACTGCCTCCACCATGTTTGACACATGATTTGGTATACTTTGGATCATGAGCTGTTCCTTTCTTTCGCCATACTTTTCTCTTCCCATCATTCTGGTACAAGTTAATCTTGGTTTCATCAGTCCAAAGAATCTTATTCCAGAATTTTTTAGATGTTTTCTGGCAAAGTCTAATCTGGCTTTCCTGTTCTTGAATGTTACCAGTGCACCTTGTTGTAAACTCTCTGTATTTACATTCATGAAGGCGTCTCTTGATTGTAGATTTCAACAATGATACGCCTACCTTCTCCAGAGTATTCTTGACTTCTGCTGATGTTGTGAAGGGGTTTTTCTTCACTAAGGAAAGGATTCTGCGATCATCCACTTTAGTTGTCTTCCGTGGTCCTCCAGGCCTTTTGATGTTGTTGAGCTCACCAGTGCTTGCTTTTTTTCTTTTTAAGAATGTACCCAACTGTTGATTTGGCCACACCTAAGGTTTTTGCTATCTCTCTTATAGATTTATGTTGTTTTTTTCAGCCTAATGATGGCCTCCTTCACTTGCTTTGAGATCTCCTTGGACTTCGTATTGGTAGCTCCAGTCGAACAGCTGCCAAATGCCAACTCAATACCTGATATCAATTCCAGACCTTTTATCTGCTTCATTTGTCTTGAAGTAACGAGGGAATGGACTGCACCTGGTCAATTAACTTCTTGTCAGTCAATTGTCCAAATTTGACAAGCCCCTGAAAATGGAAGTACTTTGCTTTTACTGGAACGAGCTCTCAATGTAAGTGGCTTCTGATGCCCGTTGTTTGGCTGGTGTCTCTCCAGCAGACAAAAAAAGCCTTTCAGACACAGCCACAGACAAATGCCACTCCTTCAGATGAGGAGCAGGTTGAGAAATCCAGAAGTTACCAGACAGTAAGGGTCTCAGTGTGGCGGAACTACATTTAGAATAGATTCAAGAAGAAAAAGGGATACGTGCTCTTGCCAATCTGTGTGTTAAGCCGAGTGAACACTACCTGACTTCCAAAATATCAGAATCACTGATTATATCACACTAAACTTAATTGCTTGCGATGAGTTGTTTGGTGCATTATTATTGTGCATACATTTTTCTCTCACTCTCTTACACAAATAGATGCATGATAGAACTGGATTCACTGATCTGCTCTGCATTACAGCACATGAATCTGATTTGCTCTCAGGTTCTCACTGGCTGCTTCTCAGTGCGTTTATTAGAAGTCACAGAGGTCTACACATATCAGAGCCCTGGTGCTCACTCACAGACTGAAAAATAAATTTTAAATAAATTTTCATTACAATGTAACTGCTCTGATATCTTAACTCTCAGTTTATTCTGATGAGCTTGAATATTTGGCATTGACTGCAAGCATTTTAAGGAAAGAATGGGCAAAACGCATTTACTCAGTAAGGTGTCATCAACCACTAGCCACATTATTTTTGTTCTCAGTTTAGATATCTAGCATATATGTGATTGTACAGTTGCATTCAATACAATTGTTGTATTGAATGCTGTTTAGATGTAAAATGGGTTTTTAGTCGACTAGTAAAACTTTATGTCTTTTAATATAAAAAATCAGGCCCTACTGAGATCAGGGTGGTGAATGGTCCAAGTAACTGTTGTGGTCGAGTGGAGATCCAGCACAAAGCCCAGTGGGGAACAGTGTGTGATGATGACTGGGACTTAAAGGATGCAGAGGTGGTGTGTAGACAGCTTGGATGTGGTAAAGCCATCAGCGCTCCTCAAAATGCCCGCTTTGGTGAGGGAAGTGAACCAACCTGGCTGGATGATGTTCGGTGTACTGGAACTGAGAGCTACATAGATCAGTGCTCACACAATGGATTTGGAATAGAGAACTGCGGACATGGTGAAGATGCTGGAGTCGTGTGCTCAAGTAAGTTAATATTGTTTTGTGTGGCAATACCCTGTTTTTTTTTAAGTTATTAAATATATTTCTTTATTATAAGACTTGCAGTCTCCCACATTGACTCGGATCTCCCCAAACTCTGTGGTCTCACCTGGAGAAGTCCTTCAGTTCAGATGTACCACACACAGCCCAACATGCATCTCTGTGGACTTCAGTTTGTATAAAGATGGGACATCAATAAAGAAGCAAACTGCAGAGTCTACAACAACATTTACTCTGACTGTAGATGCCTCGCATCAGGGCCAGTACACCTGTGACTACTCATACAGGGAAAGTGCCTCCACATCATCCATGAGCAACTCCATTAACATTAATGTGGGTAAGTGCAGAGAGGATGTTATACAGAACAACATTAATTAAGTAATTAATTATTGTCATTTGTTACCCATAATTGTGATACAATTTAAATAGTTTTACTAACAACTCATCATTACTATTATGGAAAGCATAAAACATTCAGTTTTCATGCTGTTATAGTAAAATCTTCTAAATAAAACATGTTTTTGTAAGCTGTTTATGTGGTGCATCCACCACACAAGTCCCTATGTAACTTTATCACCTTCTGTTTTTTTTCTACAGTGGATTTTGTTCATAAGGATTTTTTTGCCAACACCAAAAAATATTTGCAGTTCCAATTGCAGCTATAAACAGTATAATTATGTAAATTCTAAATTTTCAGTAAGATACACACTGACTGGCATTTATATTGGACTATTATATGTTTGTGACAAGCCCTGTCTGTTGTTTACTAGTGAACTTGCAGCAGCCCAGTATCTCCTTCAGTGCTGCTGGTGGATGGTTCCACTGGGGACCTGATGGACTAGAAGTGACTATAGGGTACGGCTTCTCCATCATCTGCTCCACTGACCCTCAGTATCCAGGAGGTACCTTCTACTTGAAGTTCAGTGGATCCAGCATCACCAGGACTCAGTCAGCTGTTAACCATTCAGCTGTCTTCCTTTTTCCTGAGGCAGATTGTGTCCATCAGGGAAACTACAGCTGTACTTATGAAGTTAACGTGTCTTCACGTACCTTTACTTCCACCAAACTCCTGGTCATCACTGTGAAAGGTATAAACTTAAGATAATGTAGTTCTGTAAAAAGAAAAACAGTACAAAAACACATCAAACTTTTTGTTAATAGCAAAAAGACAAAGTGGATTCCAAAAATTGAATCTTCTTTTTTTTCTTGAAAGAGAGGGAGAGCTTAGCACTCCTATCCCTTTTATACCAGCCAGAAATATGGCTGGGACTTCACATGTAGTGCATGACCAGTGATAGAAACTATACTGACATAAAAAAATATCAATTAGTAAAAATCTCTGTCTTTTTATGTAATAAATCAGGCTGTAAAGAGATCAGGCTGGTGAATGGTCCAAGTAACTGTTGTGGTCGAGTGGAGATCCAGCACAAAGCCCAGTGGGGAACAGTGTGTGATGATGATTGGGACTTAAAGGATGCAGAGGTGGTGTGTAGACAGCTTGGATGTGGTAAAGCCATCAGCGCACCTCATAATGCCCACTTTGGTCAGGGAAGTGAACCAACCTGGCTGGATGATGTTCGGTGTACTGGAACTGAGAGCTACATAGATCAGTGCTCACACAATGGATTTGGAGTAGAGAACTGTGGACATGGTGAAGATGCTGGAGTCGTGTGCTCAAGTAAATTATTATTGTTTTTTGTAGCAATACTCTGTTTAAAGTGAATATATTTACAAAATTATTCAATATATTTCTTTATTATAAGATCTGCAGACTCCCACATTGACTCGGATCTCCCCAAACTCTGTGGTCTCACCTGGAGAAGTCCTTCAGTTCAGATGTACCACACCCAGGCCAACATGCATCTCTGTAGACTTCAGTTTGTATAAAGATGGGACATCAATAAAGAAGCAAACTGCAGATTCTACAACAATGTTTAATTTATCTGTAGACGCCTCACATCAGGGTCAGTACACCTGTGACTACTCCTACAGAGAAAGTGACTTCACATCATCCAGGAGCAACTCCATTAATGTTACTGTGGGTAAGTGCAGAGAGGATGTTATCCTGAAGAGTGTCAAGTGATTAATTATTTATGGTGTTCAAATATTTGTCATCGGTTACCCACACCTATATGTTATTTAAATAACTTTATTAACAAGACTGATGCATAAATAACATGTATAAGAAAATAATCAATGATGTGGTGTTGGGATGAAGCTGAGTTACTCTTACCACCAAAAAGTTGATTACTTTCCTGTAACAGAATGATTTATTTCTGAGCACTTTACCAATTATTACTTTTTTTTAATTATGCAATACCTGCTATAATAAAACAGAGTCACATAAAGTAAGAGGGGAATCATCCACCAAATGTATTTTTAGATCTTAGAAAATCTTATAAAGAAAAAATAAATAAATAAATAAACCAAACAATTATAGAGAACATAAACATCATTATATATTGACCCTCTTCAATTTCCCAATGGTCATAACATTAATGAACATTACTATTTCCTGAAAAACTAAGACATTACTACATTTCAATGATTTCACCCAAACCTCATGAACATGGAAGACACATAGAAGCTAACAAAGACAGTATATAGTGTGTAATAATCCTCAGTTAGAATACAGTCCAAAGTCCAAGGTAAGCATAGTGAAACATCAACGGTGTAACCAAACCAAATGAATGTTCAGAGTGGAACAGAAGTGGCTCCCGGTCCCAGCAAATTTACGATATTCATCACTGGTGGTTGGCACAGCCAAGGAATAAGCAAAAAGGAAAACCCCTTGTGCATAGACAGATACAAAACAAATTGCTTTAAACTACAATCCATACAAAAAAACACAGCAGCACTTACACTGAGCTGTAAGAACAATAATGTTCCTCAAAGTAGGGCAAAAACAGCAGTTTGGCACAGATGAGATGAACTCATGGCTCCTGCTACAGCACATGGTTACATTCTTACTCTCTCTCTCATTTAGGCCTAATCCCAGAGAGTTAACTTCCCTGGCTCCCTCTGGGGAGCCAGGAAGAGAATTTCAACATCCACAACATCAACAAAGAAAAAAAAACAGTTCTCTGAAACTGTTGCAATTAAAGAATGAAACTTCATACTTTTTATTCATTTATAGCTATATTTAATGTAGTGGAACATCAGTGAAACAAGTTACCTCTTGTTATCACTTACGTTATAGAAACTACAAACAGTTGTTTCCTCACAGTGTCTTTTTTTCTCTTTCTTGAGGTTAATAAGACAAAAAGCACAGCTTGTCATGCACAGCTTGTTACTTGTTAAAGAAATCGATATCCCTAAACTCCTTTGTCCTGAAGACGTTCCTGTGACAGAAAACTTAAATTTAAATATACCATATCAACTTATTACACCACACGATTACACTGGACAACAAATATTATGCTACCTGAAAAGTTTTGGGTATATCTAATGGATTTTGGGGTGCTGAACTTATCACCTTGAAATTTTCCTATACCGTTTCACATGCCAGCTTTTCTGAAATTGTCTATGTTCTGTAAATTTTAGTTTTTAATTTCAATGCAAGTAATGAAAATTTTTCTTTACTGTGTCCAGACATGCCTGGGCATTTAGATCACATGGTACTTGCTAGAAATTCAGCTTGGATTCACCAAGTACTACTGCTTTATTTTTGAACTGGACAGCTAAAAGGGGGCTCCAGTCTTTCTCACTGAAATTAAAAAAAGGATTGGCCATGCTGTAAGCATTTTTCACAGACAGAAAACTGTGGTGCATAAAGCACCTGTCAAGCATTTGTCAAGCACTTGTCAAGCCAACAAACCTTTTTTGCCTCCCCTTCATATAAAACTGGGGATGTTGAAAAATTTTGCAGAAGCAATGAACAATGAAGGTAAAGGAATTCAATACTTAGATATTGAGATATAGTATATTTTTCCCCCAAAATATCTGAAGTAAAAAGATAAAGGAAGGAATTTATTGGTCCAAAAATCAAACAGGTCAAGAAGAAAACTGCATCAAAGGCATTCAAGAATGTTGAAAACTGGGATGTGAACGTCATTAAACTGCAATGCCATTAAAGATTTATTTTCTATAAATTTATATTCACATTTATAATTCTGTGCATGTCAGTGCCAGTGATGAACATGATGAAAGGTTTCACAAAGACATATTGGTGATGGAAAAACAGTGCCAGCACACCTGGAATCCATCATTGTTGGCAGATTATTTTTGGACATTTCAATGAGAAGCATCAGACACAGAGTATGCAACATATTTGTAAAAAAACACTGTTGTCCAGTGTTATACACTTTTTTTTAGTAAATAGCAACATGGTTTTTATAATCTATTTGTGAGGAGCATACGCCATATGCCATACACATCCCACTTTTCTGAAAGTGGATTTGGCTCATAAGGATTTTGCGTCTCTAATTGCAGCTAAAACAGTCTATTTCTGTTCATTTCTTCATTTTCAATAAGACACACTGAGTGCCTTTTATATTTTATTTTCCTGAAAAACACTGCCTGTTGTTTTCTAGTGAACTTGCAGAAGCCCAATATCTCCTTCAGTGCTGCTGGTGGATGGTTCCGCTGGGGGTCTGATGGACCAGAAGTGACTATAGGCCACAGCTTCTCCATCATCTGCTCCACTGAACCTCAGTATCCAGGAGGTTCTTTCCACTTGGAGATTAGCAGATCCAACATCACCAGGACTCAGTCAGCTGTTAACCACTCTGCTGTTTTTCTTTTTCCTGAAGCAGATTGTGTCCAACAGGGAAAGTACAACTGTACTTATGAAGTTAACGTGTCTTCACGCACATTTACCTCTACTGAACTCCTGGTCATCACTGTGAAAGGTATATTAAGATTAATTAGTTCTGTACGAAGGAAAAATTTACAAAAAAAATAAAAAATTTAAAAAGTCAGGCTTTATTTAACAGCAAATAAGATGGTTTTTGGATTCCAAAAGTGAACCTTATATTTTCTCTTGAAACAGAGGGAAGGCTTAGCCCTGCTATTCCATTAATACCAGACAGCACTGCTGTTAGTTCTTGTATTACTATTTGCCTCCTATTATGTGAAACAGAAGAACAATAGGTAGAAAAATATGGCAGAGACTTCAAAGACTCCATATATGTTGGAGTGGATGGCCAGTGATGCAAACTATAAGAAAGGTTCCAATTATAAAATAAGTTCCAAAGCATAGTAACATTAATGAGAACATTATTACAGAACTTGGGGGCTTATTTTTTTCCGTAAAAATGCTATATGCTATATGGCCAAAGGTTTGTGGACACCTGACCACCACACCCATATGAGATTGTTGCACTTCCCATTCCAGATTTAATCCTCCTTTTCTTTTATAATAACCTCCATACTTCTGGGAAGGCTTCCCACTAGATTTTGGAACATGGCCACAAGAGCATTAGTTAGGTCAGGCACTGTTGGGTGAGGAGGCCTGGTATGCAGTTGACATACCAGTTCCTCCAACACAAAGGTGTTCACTGGGGTTGAGATCAGGGCAGGCCACTCGACAACATTTACAACAACCTTGGCAAACCATGTCTTCATGGAGCTTGCTTTGTGCATAGGGGCATTGTCATGATGGAACAGGTTTGGGCCCCTTAGTTCCACTGAAGGGAAATTGTAGTGCTACAGCATACAAAGACATTCTAGACAATTGTGTGACAATTCCAACATTGTTGCAACAGATTAGGGAAGGCCCACATATGGGTGTGACGGTATGGTTTCCATACTTTTGACCATATAGTATAGATCACCAACTCTTGATAAGCGGCCTGAGATTGCATACAAAGATTAGAGAGAGATTAAAGAGAGAGGGAAGGTATGTGGCAGTGAACAGGAATGTATTTGTCTAAAAAATGGTGATTGTAAGTTAACAGATTCAAAACCAGAACAGCTGAAACTATGCACAAATAATAGTAAGCAATAACCTCCTGCTTCTCCTGCCCAGATGTGCAGGCTCACTTGCATCATATACAGTTAATAGCAAAGACAAATGCAGCTTGATACTTCTGATCCTGTGTGCGCTCTGAATGAATGGTGATGCAGTGTTTAGTTAAGTATCCTGTGTGTGAATAGCAGTGCACCGTATTTGAGTTTATCTTCATGCATGTGTTAGGTGGTGGAGACAGTGACAGTTGCACGTTAAGTTTCTTTATTTTACCAAAAGTAAACAAATCCAAAATGATAAGTAGTGTCAAGGTCAACAAACAGGCAGAAGTCAGGCAATGTACAAACAACGATACTTGGGCAAGAGACAAAGACATAAGCCTGAAACCAGAAATACAGTAATAACCATAAACATAATAGCACTGAAGTGACACTGAGTGTATACTTCTCATTGAGTGAGTGAAATGAAAGTCCATATATACCATGGCTGTGATTTGGTTCAGGTGTGTGTGATTAGAAGGAAGGTGAGCTTGAACATGATAGAGTCCATGTGTGTTGGGTGTTGTAGTCCTCGGCAGCCATGTTTGTAGGCCGCTTTGTGATCTAGGAGTTGTAGTCGGCGGACATCTTTGTAGGCCGCTCTGTGTTAGGTGATGTGGAAAGCAATGCCATTTCTGGCATTGATGTGACAGATCCCCGAAGAGCTCACTCCAGGAGCAGGGTTCTTCCTGAGTCTCCCTCTGGAGTGTGAAGCTGGTTTGTCACGGTATTTGGCACAGTATTCTTGGCATAGTAGCGGGTCAAGAACATCGTGGACTGGGATCCAGCACCTTTCCTCAGTTCTATAGCCCTCCCAGTTGATGAGGTATTGTAGCTGGCCCTCTCTAGGAGTCTATGATCTCTTTCAGAATTTAGGCCAGCTGTCCTTCAATGTCTAGAGGAGCTGGGGGCGTGGAGGGGGATGCTTTCAGCTAGAGGGCCTGGAGTGACTGGCTTGAGCTTTGAAACATGAAATGTAGGTGCAAGGCAGCAGTGGTGTGGTAGGCTGAGCTTGTAATTGACTTTGTTTATCCCTTGTAGGACTTTGAATGGGATGATGTAGCGATGTGTGAGTTTCCTGCATCTGTATGTGACTTGGATGTCCTTAGTGGAGAGTCACACTCTATCCTTGGGTTCATATTGGGGCGTGTCACTTCTACATCTGTCTGCAAATTCCTTGTTCACTTGAGTTGCAAGTTCAAGGTGTTGGTGTGTAACCTCTCATACTTACTCACTCTTCTTGAACCATTCGTGGACTGCAGGGGAGTTGGATGGGTTGGTGTTCCATAGGAACAGGGGAGGTTGGTAACCTAGAACACACTGGAACGGGGTTAGTTGCATGACTGAGTGATGGAGGGAATTCTTGGCAGGAATTGCGTTCAGTCCTCCTGATTGTCGCTCAATAGGTTCTCAGGAGGTGGCCCACAAATTGGTGTGCCCTCTTGACCTGACTGTTGGTTTGGGGGTGGTACCTAGATGTGAGGCTGACAGATATGCCCAACTTTTCCACAAGATTCTCCCATACCCGAGATGTGAATTGGACTCCCTGGTCACTTACTATGTCTCCAGAAATGCCAAAGTATCTGAATACATGGGTGAAAATTCGTTCTGTGGTTTTGAAGGCCGAGGGGAAACCAGGAAGGGGAATCAGGCGGAAGGACTTTGAAATGACCATAATGACCATGTTACCATGGGAATGAAGAAGGTCTGTGACAAAGTCTATAGGAATGTGAGACCATGGTCATTGTGGTATGGGTAATGGAAGGGGTTTACCCGCTGGTAGGGCCCTATGTACCTTGGATTGAGCACATAGTACAGGAAGAGATAAACTTCTGAATATCAGAGAGCATGTATGGCCACCAGTATTTCCTTGGAGAAGCTGATGTGTTTTGTGGGTGCCCAGGTGTCCAGTGGCAGGTGAGGTGTGTGCATATGTGATGAGTTTGCTCCTAAGCTGAGGGGGCACATACTTTTTCCCTGCTGGACATTGACTGGTGGTTCTTAGGACTGGGGCGCTCTCAATTTCCTGGTCTACCTCCCAGGATAATGCTACCACAAAACAGGATGGTTGCAAGATGTGCTCTTTGGTGTCCTCCTTGGGAGGGGCTGGGTACAGGTATGAGAGGGAGTCAGCTTTGGTATTCTTAGACCTTGGGCGGTAGGAGACGGTGAACTCAAACCTCCACTTTGCCTGACATGAGTTGAGTCTCTTGGCCATCTTGATGGATTCGAGATTTTTATGGTCAGTGTATATCATGAATGGGTGTTGGGACCCCTCCAGCCAGTGATGCCATTCCTCCAAGGCTAGCTTCACTGCAAGGAGTTCTCTGTTGCCTATGTCATTGTTTCGTTCAAACAGGGACATTTTTTGGAAAAGAATGCCACTGGGTGAAGCTTAGGTTTCTCACCAAACTTCTGTGACAGAACTGCCCCAACGTTGGTATCTGAAGCATCCACTTCCAATATGTAGAGCCTGGATGAATCTGGGTGCTTCAAGATGGGGGCCTATGTGAACGCTTCCTTGAGGCGTTTGAACGCTTGGTCAGCCAAGGTTTTCCATTGTAGTTTCTTGGGGACTTTCTTGAGTATGGCTATGAGGGGTGTGGTGATGGAGCTGAACCCTCAGATGAACCTCTGATAATAGTTGGCAAACCCTAGGAAACTCTGTAGCTCCTTAACTGTGGTGGAGATTGGCCAGTTAGTGATGGTGATGACCTTGTCCTGGTCCAAAAGAACTCCTTCTTTGTTGATGATGTAGCTGAGGAAGGAGATTGTGGTCACATGGGACTCACATTTCTCCCCTTTGAGAAGAGTTGGTTTTCCAGAAGTCAAGCAAGAACATTTCTGACATGGATTATGTGAACTTCTTTAGATGAGGAGTAAATGAGAATCTTGTCAGTGTAGGTGATGACATTGTTTATGAAGCGCTGAAACACTGCTGGAGCACAGGAAACCCAAATGGCATGATGCAGTACTTGAAGTGGCAAGAGGTGGTGCTGAAGGCCATTTTCGATTCATCACCCCCATGGATAGGGAAGAGGTTATAGGCATGGCACAGGTCGAGGTTGGTAAAAAATGTTTGCCTTTCTGAGTTGTTCCAGGGCTACAGCGACCAGGGGCAGAGGATAGTGGTACTTGACTGTGACTTGGTTCAATCTGCAATAACTGATGCATGGTCTGAGACCCCCTCCTTTCTTTTTCATGAAGAAAACCCAGCAGATGCAAGTGATGTGGAGGGATGAATGTAATGTACGTTTCAGGGCTTCGGTGATGTAATCATCCATGGCCTGAGTTTCTTTGGGTTAAGTTTATTTATTTTACCAAAGGCAAACAAATCCAAAATGATAAGCAGAGTCAAGGTCAACAGAAGTCAGGCCATGTACAAACAATGATACTTGGGAAAGAGACAAAGACATAAGCAAGAATCCAGAAACATAGTTGTAACCATAAACACAATAGCACTGAATCAAAAGGCTTGGTATAGACAGGTACATGACACTGATCGTATACTTCACACTGAGTGAGTAGAATCACTGGGTGGTGCACTGTGACATGCTGCTTGTAAAGATTTTGTTTTTATTAAACCACAATTAGAGCTGTACGTCAATGGAGGTGTATCAGCATGGGGGCACATTTGTTTGCATTTCCGTTCTGTGATTTCACCAGATCGGAGAGCTGTGTGTGCGTCTGCACAAGAGAACATTGCCAGCAGTGATGATGACCGCAGCAAACACAGTAAAACATTATAAATATTTAGAAAAGTTTAAAATGATCTAAAGTTATGATTTTCAAAAAGACCTTAAAAATCAGGTTTTAAATTCATGTGGCATTTATGTAAACAATGAATATTTTCTGTATTAAAGACTCACGTTACTGCTGCCATCACACAAGAGAAAAAAAAATTGTCTTTTCAAAAACACTAGTGTTTGGTTGTCATGGAAATGAGAAGTGACAGGATAAGTGTATTCCAATTTTTCTTAAACTTTTCTCTAAACAAAATATTATACATGACTTTTTATTCTTGGCAAAGTATTTGAGCTTATGTATTAATAATAGTTTCAATCTTGGACAATAAACTGTAGACACAGTTTATTCATTAATTGTCTTAAGGAAAGAAAGATAAGACATAGGCCTAATTAGGTTTTACGAATTAAACTGATGATGACTTACATGTCAGTGTTTTATTGAGAAATAATTTTTTACATTACAAACAGTATTAATATCAGCAGTTATCAATGTTTTAACATACTGTAAGTATATTTTGTCTTTTGCTGGCAGATTTTTTTCACCACGACCAAGAAATGTCAGAAAAGTTTATTTTCTAAGATCACCAAAATACCATTCACAGTACCTTACTTTTAGTTGTTTCACAAGACTTGAAGATAGTCAAGTCAAATTTTCTGCAACCTCAGCTGAATTTTCTTCTAGGATTATTTTACTGTAGCGCTCCTAAACATTACTGACATAAAAAATTATTGATTAGTAAAACTTTGTCTTTTTATGTAATAAATCAGGCTGTAAAGAGATCAGGCTGGTGAATGGTCCAAGTAACTGTTGTGGTCGAGTGGAGATCCAGCACAATGCCCAGTGGGGAACAGTGTGTGATGATGATTGGGACTTAAAGGATGCAGAAGTGGTATGTAGACAGGTTGGATGTGGTAAAGCCATCAGCGCTCCTCAAAGTGCCCACTTTGGTGAGGGAAGTGAACCAACCTGGCTGGATAATGTGCAGTGTACTGGAACTGAGAGCTACATAGATCAGTGCTCACACAATGGATTTGGAATAGAGAACTGTGGACATGGTGAAGATGCTGGAGTTGTGTGCTCAAGTAAGTTTTTCTTTTGTGGCAGTATCCTGTTAAAAGTGAATAAATGTACATAATTATTATTATATATTTCTTTGTTATAAGACTTGCAGGCTCCCACATTGACTCGGATCTCCCCAAACTCTGTGGTCTCACCTGGAGAAGTCCTTCAGTTCAGATGTACCACACACAGCCCAACATGCATCTCTGTAGACTTCAGTTTGTATGAAACTGGGACATCAATAATGACACAAACTGCAGAGTCTACAACAACATTTACTCTGACTGTAGATGCCTCACATCAGGGCCAGTACACCTGTGACTACTCATACAGGGAAAGTAACTCCATATCATCCAGGAGCAACTCCATTAACATCACTGTAGGTAAGTGGAGAGAGGACCTTACTCTGAACAGCGTTAAGTGATTGATTAATAGTTTCAAAAATTTAATTGATTACTCATAATTTAAATATTATTTAATTATCTTAATTAACAAATCTAACACATAAATAATGGTAGTAATGGATGAATAGGAGGGCTAAAATATTCTACTACCTGTCAGTAACTTGTCATTAATATTATGTAAAGCGTTAGTGCAAGCGTTTACACAAGAAATTTGGTACTGATGAAAATCCCATAAATTTGGAAAAATATTAGTATTCTACTCGTGCTCTGGTGTGTGAATAAATTTACTCATAATAAGACTAACTAATTTAAACCTCTACTTGATCGAATTCAGATTATATAATTTGCATGGATAACTGCGCTTTTATATCTGGAATATACCTTTTAAATTTACAGCGTTTAAAAGATGCCGTTATACAGATTGATATATAGAAGAGGCCTGGAGCCAAAACCACATCCTCATGCTAGTTCACAATATCAGGGACTAAGAGTACCATCAAGAAAATTTGGTGAAAACCAGTCATTTTGTATTATTGGCATTAATTAAATAAGATTCAGAAAAAGGAAGTGAGCCAACACTAACTTTTAAATTAAACAAATAAACGAATCACTCAATTAAAACAAGAAAATGCCACCATATAAACTGAGGACGGGCAGATCTGTCTGAACATAGCCACAAGCCATAAACAAAAGGAACATTAACAGCTGACAGAAAACAACCGGAAACATCTGAGAGAAGATTTGGTGCTCGCTTTTTATTTTTAATATTCTATATTAGTAAATATTATTATTGGAAAAGAAGTGAGTCAAAATTATTTCCACATCTGCCTTTCATCCTTTACCCTGATCATTCATTTCAAATCAAACTAAAGTCCACTTTTGTTTTCAGCCTTTACCCTGATTGCTCATTTTGTGCTCACAGCTGTCTGTGCACTTGAACTTTTATGGAGTTTTGTCTGCGTCACTAAATACAGATCAGCTGTGTCAGAAATGCGCTTTTGATACGGGTGATCAACATACACACATGAGTACGAAGAATATCAGCCTTTCCAAACTTTTTGTAATTCGGTCTGAAATTGTAGTTCAGTCTAGATCTGTTCATTCATTATTTTCAGTAAGACTCACACTGACTGGCTTTTATATTTGAGGTTCCTAACAAACAATGCCTGTTGTTCTCTAGTAAACTTACAGCAGCCCAACATCTCCTTCACTGCCACTGGTGGATGGTTCCACTGGGGG
>CM040466.1:2764030-2782226 GCA_022758105.1 Pangasianodon gigas
TCTGTAGACTTCAGTTTGTATAAAACTGGGACATCAGTAATGACACAAACTGCAGAGTCTACAACAACATTTACTCTGACTGTAGATGCCTCACATCAGGGTCAGTACACCTGTGTCTATTCATACAGGGAAAGTAACTCCATATCATCCAGGAGCAACTCCATTAACATCACTGTAGGTAAGTGGAGAGAGGACCTTATTCTGAACAGCGTTAAGTGATTGATTAATAGTTTAAAAAATTTAATTGACTACTCATAATTTAAATATTATTTAATTATCTTTCTTAACATGTGTAACACAGAAATAATGTTAGTAATGGTAGTAATGGATGAATAGGAGGGCTAAAATATTCTACTACCTGTCAGTAACTCGTCATTAATATTATGCTGGATATGAATGGATTTATACGTAAATCGTTAGTGCAAGCACTTACACAAGAAATTTGGTATTGATGAAAATCCCATAAATTTGGAAAAACATTAGTATTCTACTCATGCTCTGGAGTGTGAGTAAATTAACTCATAAGAAGACTAACTAATTTAAACCTCTACTTGATCGACTTCAAATTATATAATTTGCATGGATTACTGCACTTTTATGCCTGGAATATACTGTGGAGTTTAAATTGCTTAGTTTTATTACATTTACAGCGTTTAACAGATGCCTTTATCTAGAGTGACTTATAGAAGAGGTCTGGAGTCAAAAACACATCCTCATGCTAGTTCACAATGTCACGGACTAAGAGTACCATAGAGAAAATTTGGTGAAAACCAGTCATTTTGTATTATTGGCGTTAATTAAATAAGATTAAGAAAAAGGAAGTGAGCCAACACAAACGTTTAAATTAAGATAAATAAACTAATCACTCAATTAAAACAATAAAATGCCACCGGACAAATGGAGGACGGGCAGATCTGTCTGAACATAGCCACAAGCCATAAACAAAAGGAACATTAACAGCTGATGGAAAACAACCGGAAACATCTGAGAGAAGATTTGGTGCTTGCTTTTTATTTTTAATATTCTATATTAGTAAATATTATTATTGGAAAAGAAGTGAGTCAAAATTATTTCCACATCTGCCTTTCATCCTTTACCCTGATCATTCATTTCAAATCAAACTAAAGTCCACTTTTGGTTTTCAGCCTTTACCCTGATTGCTCATTTTGTGCTCACAGCTGTCTGTGCACTTGAACTTTTATGGAGTTTTGTCGGCATCACTAAATACAAATCAGCTGTGTCAGAAATGCGCTTTTGATACAGGTGATCAACATACACACATGAGTACGAAGAATGTCAGCCTTTCCAAACTTTTGTAGTTCAGTCTAGATCTGTTCATTCATTATTTTCAGTAAGACTCACACTGACTGGCTTTTATATTTGAGGTTCCTAACAAACAATGCCTGTTGTTCTCTAGTAAACTTACAGCAGCCCAACATCTCCTTCAGTGCCACTGGTGGATGGTTCCACTGGGGGCCTAACGGACCAGAAGTGACTATTGGCTACGGATTCTCCATCATTTGCTCTGTTGAAGCTCAGTATCCAGGAGGTTCCTTTCACTTGGTGATCAGTGGATCCAACATCACCAGGACTCAGTCAGCTGTTAATCACTCAGCTGTCTTCCTTTTTCCTAAGGCAGATTGTGTCCATCAGGGAAACTACAACTGTACTTATGAAGTTAACGTGTCTTCACGTACCTTTACTTCCACCAAACTGCTGGCCATCACTGTGAAAGGTATATTAAAAATAACTTGTTCTCTACTAAATAAAATACAGTAAAAAATGTATTTTTTTGTTAATTGTAAATAAGATTATGTGGATTCCAAAAACTGTACCTTATATTTTTTTCCTGAAAGAGAGACATGGCTTAGCCATTTGGCAGATGGCCAGTAATGGAAACTATAACAAAAGTTCCAATTAGAAAAACAATGTTCCAAAGTGCAGGAACTTTAATGGAATGACAGAACTTGGGGGCTTATTCCTCCTCGGTAAAACATAGATCATTGACTAAGTGATTATGATGTTAAGTGGAGTGAGATCGCATGCAAAGATGAGAGAGATCAGAGAGGGGAGATTTGCAGCAGTGCACGGGAATCTCTTTGTTTAAAAGAAAGACGATTGCAAACTTGGTTTTTAGATTCAAAATCATAACCTGTAGTATACAGTTCATAGTGAAGACGTATGTGGCTCGATCCTTCCGATCATTTTTGCGCTCTGAACGGCAATTTAGTATCCAGCTTGTCCATGTGTGTGCAGTTAGCATCTGTCAAGGATCCACTCTGTGTGAATAGCAATGCACACAGAAAATAATTTTTGCATCAAGACAAGTTTAAATGCCATTCTTTCTACCAACTCGAGTAAACCTTCTGTGGCAGGGACTTATCAATGGGCTTAAATATTTTGCATTGACTGCAATCATTTTGAGGAAAAAACGTGCAAAACTTACATAGCTTTTACTCCAGAAAGGCTCGTTTTCCAATAGCCATGTTATTTTTTAATAGCTACAAGTTTTATTTGATTGAACAAATTCACTATTCTCAAGCATACAAGATTTAAAACTAGGGAAGTGCAAAATTTTCTGTAATCTCAACTGCGTGTCTTCCAGTATTATTTCACTGTAGAGCTCATGAGCATTGCTGACAGAAAAATTATTAATTAATAAAACCTTCTGTCTTTTTACATAATAAATCAGGCTGTAATGAGATCAGAGTAGTGAATGGGCCGAGTAACTGTCGTGGTCAAGTGGAGATCCAGCACAAAGCCCAGTGGGGAACAGTGTGTGATGATGATTGATGATGATTAAATGTACATAATTATTATTATATATTTCTTGGTTATAAGACTTGCAGGCTCCCACATTGACTCGGATCTCCCCAAACTCTGTGGTCTCACCTGGAGAAGTCCTTCAGTTCAGATGTACCACACCCAGCCCAACATGCATCTCTGTAGACTTCAGTTTGTATAAAGATGGGACATCCGTAAAAAAGCAAACTGCAGAGTCTACAACAACATTTAATTTATCTGGAGATTCCTCACATCAGGGTCAGTACACCTGCGACTACTCATACAGGGGAAGTGACTCTACATCGTCCAGGAGCAACTCCATTACCATCACTGTGGGTAAGTGCAGAGAGACCATTATACTGAACAGTGTTAATTCCAGTGTTAAAATAATTATTTATGCTATTCGAATAACTGTCATTGTTTACCCATAATTTATATATTATTTAAATAGCTTTATTAACAAACAAATTTATTAACTAATGTATAAAATCTGTTACTCAGTGATGGCTGAATATGATGGCTGGAATATTCTACTCCTCTTAGTAATTTGTCATTACTAGTATGGAAAGCATAAAACACTCAATGTCAGAATTCTATAGGAAAATAATCAAAGCCGAGTTACTTTTACTGCCCACTTTTTTTATTTTCCTAAAAGAGCATGCTCCCAAATGTTTTCACACCTTAAGTAACACTAAAACTAGTGTTCATTAGACACCTGAGAGAAGTAATTAGCATAGACCAACAGGCACTTCCAAACAACACTACAGAATCGACAATACTAGAGGCACGAGGCTAGATCCAACAGAATCAAGTATATAATACACAAAGGTCAGAATCCAACCTTACCAGTAAAGAATAAATCCAAGATAGGACAACTTAAAACACACTGAATATTGAGCTGGATACACCTTCAATATATCTTAGTAAGCCATGCCCACAATTCACACCTTAAGGAAGACTGAACCTACTCTTGTTTAGACACCTGAAAGATCTAATTAGCATAGGCCAACAAACACTTCCAAACAACGTTTAAAGATTCTGCATTCACTGTAATGATTTCGAAGAAAAATGGGCAAAACTTGCATAGTTTGTAACGAAATCATTAGCCAGGAGCCACATTACTTTTTGAGTGTAGATATCGTCTCTAGGTTACGTATGTAACCATGGTTCCCCTTCAGGAACTTGAGCTGCGTCAAACCGCTTTGGGAAGGAGAATACCCACTGCACCATACGAGCATGTCTGTGTGTATCCGGCGAGCCCATCAAGACGAGAGAACTTGGGACCCTGGGGTAGATGTCAGGTCCAAATTGTAGAAACGGACAAATGTGTGCGGAGAGGACCAGCCTGCCGCAGCACAAATGTCCAAAGGGCCATGCCTTGGAGGCCGCCATAGCTTCTCTCACTCCCCTCACGGCTGTGAGAATCGCTTCGGTATGAGCAGGAGACAACTGTGCCTGCATCGTTGTCAAATCCCACACCACGCCCAGATAAGTGGTCCTCTGTAGTGGAGAAAGCACACTTTCCTTGGTGTTTAGCCGTAACACCAGCTCTTTCATGTGGGCGAGGACGACATCTCGATGCCGAGCTGCCATCTGCTCTGACTGAGCTAGAACCAACCAATCGTTGATGTAATTCAGTATGCGGATGCCCTGGAGTCGCAACGGAGCCAGGGCAGCATCTACACACTTGGCGAAAGTGTGGGGTGAGAGTGACAGCCTGCTTCCTGGAAGGGAGGAGGACAAAAGGCTTGCAGTACCACAGGGCCTGGCGAAGAAGTGGGCACTTTAGGGACATACCCGGGTCTCGAGTAAAGGAATGCCCCAACCATGCGCGGGGCCCTATCCTCCTGAGAGAGGATATAGCGAGCAAGAAGATAGTCTTCAGCGTGAGGAGCTTATCAGAACTATCTTCAATGGGTTCGAAGGGGGCATTGCACAAAGCCTCCAGAACCACCGCCAGGTCCCATGAGGGCACCTTGGTGCACTGTACTGGCCTCAGCCTCCGGGTGCCACGGAGGAAACGTGTAACGAACGGGTGTCTTCCCAATGACTGACCACCTAGAAGGGCGTGGCAAGCAGCTAAGGCCGCCACGTACACCTTCAGAGTGGAAGGGGATAACCCTGCGGAGAAACGCTCCTGCAGAAACTCCAGAACTGTACCAACTGGGCAGTTGACTGGGTCTTGCATTCGCTGTCCGCACCAAGAAGTGAAAAGTTTCCCCTTCAAGGCGTACAGTTTCCTTGTGGTGGGAGCTCTGGACTGGAGTATGGTCTCAACAACCTCAGTTGAGAGACCGGATGCTAGGAGCTGTGCCCCCTCAGGGGCCACGCCCACAGCTTCCATAACTCAGGGCGGGGGTGCCCCGCCTGAGAGAGGAGGTCCCTCTTGATCGGAATCTGCAGTGGAGAGCCGTCGAGGAGTGAAACAAGGTCTGAGAACCATACTCGGGCCGGCCAGCACGGGGCTACTAGCAGAAGCCGGACCCCGTCCCGGCGTACTCTCTCCAGAACTCCCGGGAGCAGAGCGATCGGGGGAGAAGCATACAGACGATGCCTCGGCCACGTCCGCACCATGGCATCCAGCCCAAGGGGAGCTGGATGCGTGAGGGAGAACCAGAGCGGACAGTGTGTTGTTTCCTGCAACGCCAATAGATCCACTTCCGCCTGGCCGAACTCTCTCCAGAGGAGCTCCACCACCTCGGGGTGGAGCCTCCATTCCCTGGGCCTCAGCCCCTGTCTGCTCCCTGATTGAGGTGCCCAGGGATGTAGACTGCTCTGAGTGAGAGGAGCTTTCCCTGAGCGCACAGGAGGATCTGGTGCGCCAGCCTGTATAGGGGGCGCGAGCGCAGACCCCCCTGTCGGTTGATGTAGGAGACCACCGATGTGTTGTCTGTGCAGACAAGCACATGATGTCCTCTTAGGTCTGGAAGGAAGTGTTTTAGAGCTCAAAACACGGCCAGCATCTCCAGGCAGTTTATGTGCCACGTGAGATGATGGTCTTCCCACAGACCCTGGGCAGAGCGGCCACTCATGACTGGTCCCAAGCCCGTGAGGGAGGCGTCCGTCGTTAGCATTACACGACGACAAGGAGCCTCCAGCACCGGGCCTTGTGACAGGAACCAAGGTTTCTTCCACATGTCTAAGGCACGTAAGCATCGCAGCGTGACCTTGATCCCGCGAAGCGGGTTCCCCTTCGGGGAAAACCCCTTCGCCCTGAGCCACCACTGCAGGGGTCCTAATATACAGCAGGCCAAAAGGTATCACGTTGGACGCAGCTGCCATCAGACCCAACAGTCCCTGAAACTGTTTGACAGTGAGTGACTGGCCCTCTCTCACTCCCCTTACGGCTGTGAGAATCGCTTCGATACGAGCAGGAGACAACTGTGCCTGCATCGTTGTCGAATCCCACACCACGTCCAGATAAGTGGTCCCCTGTAGTGGAGAAAGCACACTTTTCTTGGTGTTTAGCCGTAACCCCAGCTCTTTCATATGGGCGAGGACGACATTCTGATGCCGTGCTGCCATCTGCTCTGATTGAGCTAGAATCAGCCAATCGTCAATGTAATTCAGTATGCGGATGCCCTGGAGTCGCAACGGAGCCACACACTTGGTGAAAGTGCGGGGTGAGAGTGACAGGCCGAACGGAAGAACCCGATACTGGTATGCTTCTCCCCCGAAAGCAAACCTCAGGCACTTCCTGTGTTGAGGAAGGATGGATACGTGGAAGTATGCGTCCTTGAGATCTATTGTAACAAACCAGTCCTTGGACCTGATCTGAGACACGATCTGTTTGACAATGCGCAACCCCCCATCCTTCTTCGGAACGATGAAGTAGCGGCTGTAGAACCCGGACTCTCTCTCGAGAAGAGGAACACATTCTATGGCCTCCTTCCTCAAGAGAGTGTCTACTTCCTGTTCCAATACCAGAGCCTGCTCGGGGCCCACTAGTGTGGGAACGACCCCGTTGAAGCGAGGCCGAAGTCTACTAAGGGAACCAGCCTCTCGAGACTGGCCTCTGGTGCAGCTAGAGGAGCCACTTCGGTGCCCTGAAGCGGATGACCAGCAGGGAACGACTGACCTGACTGCTCTAGCACCCTCACTTGAGGGAACAAGCTTTCCCGCGCCATACCGTAACCGGGCGGCAGTCGGGAATTCCGCTCGTTGGAGCCCACTGAGCCCTGAACCACCGAGGGTGGCAGGGGTGTCAGCCGGCCTAAGGACGCCAGCCCCTCGGAACTGGCGTCTGCTAGAGATTCTAACTCGGTGTCCTGAAACGGATGACCGGCAGGAAGCGACCGATTTACCCATTCTAGCACCCTCACTTGAGGGAACGAGTTTTCCCGTGCCGTACCGTTGCCGGGCGGCAGCTGGGAAATTAGCCTGTTGGAGCTCACTGAACCCTGAAGCACCGGAGGTTGCAAAGGGTGTCAGTGCAGCTCTGGCATCAGGGCCGCTTGGCCGAGGTCCTCTTAGCCAGAATAACGGTCCGCAGATCCGTTTCCCGCTTCGAAGACCCCAACCGAGAGCGCCGCCCCGACCCCTGCTCTTTCTGCGGGGGGGGGGGGGGGGGGGGGGGGGGGGGGGGGGGGGGTATGGGTCGCGACGCACTGTTTCTGGGCCTGACGATATGAGGAGATAGACGGCCTGAGCTGCTTCCGCTCAGCAGCCCCAAAGACCCGGGAACGGCGAGGGAGGAAGCACTGGGATGCCGCCGTCTGCTGCTTCGCCTCCGTATAAGCTTTCCCAACCAGGCTGGATGTCAATCTCACCGGCCTGGTGGGAAGCTTTGGGGCCTTCAGGGACAATGCTGAAGACAGGGAGAGATAGCTCGCAAGCGTCTGCTCCACTGCCGGCATCGCCCTGTATCCGCTCTCATTCAGCCCTGTGATGTTCGAATAATTCGAGACAATAGGGCTGAAGAGTCGGAAAGAATATATTATAGTATTTCCCCCACAATCTCGACACCTCGGCATAGAGATCTGGGAAAAACGGAAGGCCCTGTCGTGAAGGCTGCGATGTAGCTCCCCGGAAGCGCTCGTCCAGCTTGCTTTTGGGACGAGTGTCCCGCTCCTCGGCCGGCCAAACAATGTTGAGCTTGGCTACGGCACGAGTCACAACCTCCACGAGCTCCTCATATCAGAGGGACTGTGGTGGCAAGCTCACAGTCTCCTCAGTATCGATGATCATCACATCAACCTCCTTGGAGGAAGACAGATGAAACGCCTGGCTCTCTCTCCGGGGGGAAGAGACCGCAGGCTTCCGATCCTTGAGAGGATCCAGCGGGTGAGGACCCAGAAAAGGACAAGTCCGTCTCGGATCCCTCCGCTAAATCCACCTGCGATTCCCAGGATAACAGTGCCTCGGCAACAGCGGGACCGGACCCAGCGGGATCGCGAACCTGGCAGCTTTCATCAAAGACGGCCAGGCGGGAGGAGAGCACTTGGAGCGGAAGAAGCTCACAATGATGGCAGTTAGCCCCCTCGAGAGCTAACCGTGCATGCTCCGCTCCCAAACAGACGATGCACAAATCGTGTGTATCCCCACCCGGGAGATAGCGCGGGCAGGGAGTAACACACGATCTGAAACACCATCCGCTCGCCACAAACTTTGATTTGTGCTTAGACATGATACACACGCACATACACAACGCGCTCGCTGAAGGGCAGAAAGCTAACACGTGCATTTGCTGGATGCGCTTTATGCTTCCTGGTTGCTCACGTCACCCCGCTCGTGAGGTCTCGCTTCTCCATTGGACTGATTTCACACGTGCTTCAGAACGTGGTCTCGCCGGGGGCGTTCCCAAAGCGGTTAGAAGCAGCTCGAGTCCCTGAAGAGGAACAACCACAGATTTGATTGATCTATAGACAGTCTGTAGTAATTTAGTTGGCATATAAATTTTTTTTTTTTTTTTTTTTCCTGAACAAATTCACTTTTCTCAAACATACAAGCTTGAAATGAGTGAAGTTCGAAATTTTCTTTAACTTCAATTGGTTTTCTTTCTAGTCTTAATACATGTTATGTCTCATGAGCAAAACTGACATGAAAACGAGTTATTAGTAAAACCTTCTGTTTTTTCACATAATAAATGAGTCCATAATGAGATCAGGCTGGTGAATGGTCCACGTAACTGTTGTGGTCGAGTGGAAATCCAGGACAAAGCCCAGTGGGGAACAGTGTGTGATGATGATTGGGACTTAAAGGATGCAGAGGTGGTGTGTAGACAGCTTGGATGTGGTAAAGCTGTCAGTGCTCCTCAAGGTGCCCACTTTGGTGAGGGAAGTGAACCAACCTGGCTGGATAATGTTCAGTGTACTGGAACTGAGAGCTACATAGATCAGTGCTCACACAATGGATTTGGAATAGAGAACTGTGGACATGGTGAAGATGCTGGAGTTGTGTGCTCAAGTAGGTTTTCATTGTTTTGTGGCAGTATTCTGTTAAAAGTGAATATAATTACAAAATTATTACAATTATTTCTTTGTTATAAGACTTGCAGGCTCCCACGTTGACTCGGATCTCCCCAAACTCTGTGGTCTCACCTGGAGAAGTCCTTCAGTTCAGATGTACCACACACAGCCCAACATGCATCTCTGTAGACTTCAGTTTGTATAAAACTGGGACATCAATAAAGACACAAACTGCAGAGGCTACAACAACATTTACTCTGACTGTAGATGCCTCACATCAGGGCCAGTACACCTGTGACTATTCATACAGGGAAAGTAACTCCATATCATCCAGGAGCAACTCCATTAACATCACTGTAGGTAAGTGGAGAGAGGACCTTATTCTGAACAGTGTTATAGATAGATAGATAGATAGATAGATAGATAGATAGATATACTTTATTGATCCCATGAGGGAAATTCTTGAAATTGATTGATTGATTAATAGTTTAAAAAAATTAATTGATTACTCATAAATTAAATATTATTTAATTATCTTTCTTAACATGTGTAACACAGAAATAATGTTAGTAATGGTAGTAATGGATGAATAGGAGAGCTAAAATATTTTACTACCTGTCAGTACCTCGTCATTAATATTATGCTGGATATGAATGGATTTATGCGTAAATCGTTAGTGCAAGCGTTTACACAAGAAATTTGGAATTGATGAAAATCCCATGAATTTGGAAAAACATTAGTATTCTACTCCTGCTCCGGAGTGTGAGTAAATTAACTCAAAAGAAGACTAACTAATTTAAACCTCTACTTGATCGACTTCAGATTATATAATTTGCATGGATTACTGCACTTTTATGTCTGGAATATACTGTGGAGTTTAAAATGCTTAGTTTTATTAAATTTACAGTGTTTAACAGATGCCGTTATCCAGAGTGACTTATAGAAGAAGTCTGGAGTCAAAAACACATCCTCATGCTAGTTCACAGTGTCAGGGACTAAGAGTACCATCGAGAAAATTTGGTGAACAACCAGTCATTTTGTATAATTGGCTTTAATTAAATAAGATTAAGAAAAAGGAAGTGAGCCAACACGAACCTTTAAATTGAGAAAATAAAAATAATCACTCCATTAAAACAAAAAAATGCCACCATATAAACAAAAGGAACATTAACAGCTGATGGAAAACAACCGGAAGCATCTGAGAGAAGATTTGGTGCTCGCTTTTTATTTTAATATTCTATATTAGTAAATATTATTATTGGAAAAGAAGTGAGTCAAAATTATTTCCACATCTGTCTTTCATCCTTTACCCTGATCATTCATGTCAAATCAAAGTAAAGTCCACTTTTGTTTTTCAGCCTTTACCCTGATTGCTCAGTTTGTGCTCACAGCTGTCTGTGCACTTGAACTTTTATGGAGGTTTGTCGGTGTCAATAAATACAAATCAGCTGTGTCAGAAATGCGCTTTTGATACGGGTGATCAACATACACACATGAGTACGAAGAATGTCAGCCTTTCCAAAATTTTTGTAATTCGGTCTGAAATTGTAGTTCAGTCTAGATCTGTTCATTCATTATTTTCAGTAAGACTCACACTGACTGGCTTTTATATTTGAGGTTCCTAACAAACAATGCCTGTTGTTCTCTAGTAAACTTACAGCAGCCCAACATCTCCTTCACTGCCACTGGTGGATGGTTCCACTGGGGGCCTAACGGACCAGAAGTTACTACTGGTTACGGATTCTCCATCATTTGCTCCGTTGAAGCTCAGTATCCAGGAGGTTCCTTTCACTTGGTGATCAGTGGATCCAACATCACCAGGACTCAGTCAGCTGTTAATCATTCAGCTGTCTTCCTTTTTCCTAAGGCAGATTGTGTCCATCAGGGAAACTACAACTGTACTTATGAAGTTAACGTGTCTTCACGTACCATTACTTCCACCAAACTCCTGGCCATCACTGTGAAAGGTATATTGAAAATAACTTGTTCTCTACTAAATAAAATACAGTAAAAAATGTATTTTTTTGTTAATTGCAAATAGGATTATGTGGATTCCAAAAGCTGTACCTTATATTTTTTTCCTGAAAGAGAGACATGGCTTAGCCCTTCTTGCCCATTTATACCAGCCAGGCCTGATGTTTGTTCTTGTGTTCCCATTTGGGGTATAGTATGTGAGACAAAAGAACCATAGGGAGAAAAATATGGCAGGGGCGTCAAAGACTCCACACGTGGCAGATGGCCAGTAATAGAAACTATAGCAATGGTGCCACTTACAAAAACAATGTTCCAAAGTGCAGGAACTTTAATGGAATAACAGAACTTGGGGGCTTATTCCTCCTCGGTAAAACATAGATCACTGACTAAGTGATTATGATGTTAAGTGGAGTGAGATCGCATGCAAAGATGAGAGAGATCAGAGAGGGGAGATTTGCAGCAGTGCACGGGAATCTCTTTGTTTAAAAGAAAGCTGATTGCAAACTTGTTTTTTAGATTCAAAATCATAACAGCTGAAACTACATACAAACAATTCTAAGCAGTACTTTCTTCTCCTGTCCAATATGTACCATCTCATTTGTGTAGTATACAGTTCATAGTGAAGACGTATGTGGCTCGATCCTTCCGATCCTTTTTGCGCTTAGAACGGCAATGTAGTATCCAGCTTGTCCATGTGTGTGCAGTTATCATCTGTCAAAGATCCACTCTGTGTGAATAGCAATGCACCATGTTTGAGTTTATCTTCATGCATACATGCAGTTTGAGGGTTCATCTGCAGTTTAGTCTGCTTCAGAAATAGTGGGGACTCTTCCACCCACTGAAAGAGATGACAGTTGAACAAAGACAGTTAACTTGCCCGACAAGGGGAATACTAACAAGCCTGTGTTGCTGGGTGGAAGTGGTTGATTTTCCACTGATGAGTACTGTCTGCTCTCTGAGGCACATCAGACTAGACAGAGGTGTGAGCCTTCTCTTTGAGAGCCCATCACACAGAAAACAGCCTGAGAGAGGCCAAACATGGGTGCCTAGATCCGTTTTTTGCTTCACGAGTCTGACGACCTTCTATTACTGTTACAGAAGAGGGCTCCTTGTGTTTGGTTGTGGGGTACCTACAGGAGCATCTGCCAGCATCCCTGTGTGAATATGATAACATAGTAGAATGAGCGCATTAATATAAATCTGTGATTTGCAGATGCGCTACTGTCACAGCTGTTGTTAAAGAAATTACCCAACACTTTCTGACCGATTAGATTTGAGAGTTCTATCTACGATGAATTATTCAGTAGCTACAGTGACACTATTACAGTATACGTTTTAATCCTTCCCAATTATGCACAAAATAATTTTTGCATCAAGACAAGTTTAAATGCCATTCTTACTACCAACTCAAGTAAACCTTCTGTGGCAGGGACTTATCAATGGGCTTAAATATTTTGCATTGACTGCAATCATTTTGTGGAAAAAACGTGCAAAACTTGCATAGCTTTTACTCCAGAAAGGCTTGTTTTCCAATAGCCATGTTACTTTTTAATAGCTATGAGATTTATTCGATTGAACAAATTCACTATTTCACTAGATTTAAAACTAGGGAAGTGCAAAATTTTCTGTAACCTCAACTGCGTGTCTTCCAGTATTATTTCACTGTAGAGCTCATGAGCGTTGCTGACAGAAAAATTATTAATTAATAAAACCTTCTGTCTTTTTACATAATAAATCAGGCTGTAATGAGATCAGAGTAGTGAATGGGCCGAGTAACTGTCGTGGTCGATTGGAGATCCAGCACAAAGCCCAGTGGGGAACAGTGTGTGATGGTGATTGATGATGATTAAATATACATAATTATTATTATATATTTCTTTGTTATAAGACTTGCAGGCTCCCACATTGACTTGGATCTCCCCAAACTCTGTGGTCTCACCTGGAGAAGTCCTTCAGTTCAGATGTACCACACCCAGCCCAACATGCATCTCTGTAGACTTCAGTTTGTATAAAGATGGGACATCCGTAAAAAAGCAAACTGCAGAGTCTTCAGCAACATTTAATTTATCTGGAGATTCCTTACATCAGGGTCAGTACACCTGCGACTACTCATACAGGGGAAGTGACTCTACATCGTCCAGGAGCAACTCCATTACCATCACTGTGGGTAAGTGCAGAGAGACCATTATACTGAATAGTGTTCATTCCTTACTTAATTATTTTTTCTATTCAAATAACTCTCATTGTTTACCCATAATTTATAATTTATTTAAATAGCTTTATTAACAAACAAATTTATAAACTAATGTATAAATTCTGTTACTCAGTGATGGCTGAATATGATGGCTGGAATATTCTACTCTTCTTAGTAATTTGTCGTTACTAGTATGGAAAGCATTAAACACTCAATGTCGGAATTCTATAGGAAAATAATCAAAGCTGAGTTACTTTTACCGCCCAAAAGTTATTTATTTTCCTAAAAGAGCATTCTCTCAAATGTTTTCACCCCTTAAGTGACACTAAAACTAGTGTTCATTAGACACCTGAGAGAAGTAATTAGCATAGACCAACAGGCACTTCCAAACAACACTACAGAATCGACAATACTAGAGGCACGAGGCTAGATCCAACAGAGTCAAGTATACAATACACAAAGGTCAGAATCCAACCTTACCAGTAAAGAATAAATCCAAGATAGAACAACTTAAAACACACTGAATATTGAGCTGGATACACCTTCAATATATCTTACTAAGCCATGCCCACAATTCACACCTTAAGGAAAACTGAACCTACTCTTGTTTAGACACCTGAAAGATCTAATTAGCATAGGCCAACAAACACTTCCAAACAACATTTAAAGATTCTGCATTCACTGTAATGATTTCGAAGGAAAATGGGCAAATCTTGCATAGTTTGTACTCAGTAACAAAATCATTAGCCAGGAGCCACATTACTTTTTGAGTGTAGATATCTACCACATATTTGATTGATCTATAGACAGTCTGTAATAATTTAGTTGGCATATAAAATTTTTTTTTTTTTTTATTTCCCCAAACAAATTCACTTTTCTCAAACATACAAGCTTGAAATGAGTGAAGTTTGAAATTTTCTTTAACCTCAATTGGTTTTCTTTCTAGTCTTAATACATGTTATGTCTCATGAGCAAAACTGACATGAAAATGAGTTCTTAGTAAAACCTTCTGTTTTTTCACATAATAAATGAGTCCATAATGGGACCAGGCTGGTGAATGGTCCACGTAACTGTTGTGGTCGAGTGGAGATCCAGCACAAAGCCCAGTGGGGAACAGTGTGTGATGATGATTGGGACTTAAAGGATGCAGAGGTGGTGTGCAGACAGCTTGGATGTGGTAAAGCCGTCAGCGCTCCTCAAAGTGCCCACTTTGGTGAGGGAAGTGAACCAACCTGGCTGGATGATGTTCGGTGTACTGGAACTGAGAGCTACATAGATCAGTGCTCACACAATGGATTTGGAATAGAGAACTGTGGACATGGTGAAGATGCTGGAGTTGTGTGCTCAAGTAAGTTTTTCTTTTGTGGCAGTATCCTGTTAAAAGTGAATAAATGTACATAATTATTATTATATATTTCTTTGTTATAAGACTTGCAGGCTCCCATGTTGACTCGGATCTCCCCAAACTCTGTGGTCTCACCTGGAGAAGTCCTTCAGTTCAGATGTACCACACACAGCCCAACATGCATCTCTGTAGACTTCAGTTTGTATAAAACTGGGACATCAATAAAGACACAAACTGCAGAGGCTACAACAACATTTACTCTGACTGCAGATGCCTCACATCAGGGCCAGTACACCTGTGACTATTCATACAGGGAAAGTAACTCCATATCATCCAGGAGCAACTCCATTACCATCACTGTAGGTAAGTGGAGAGAGGACCTTACTCTGAACAGCGTTAAGTGATTGATTAATAGTTTAAAAAATTTAATTGATTACTCATAATTTAAATATTATTTAATTATCTTAATTAACAAATCTAACACATAAATAATGTTAGTAATGGTAGTAATGGATGAATAGGAGGGCTAAAATATTTTACTACCTGTCAGTACCTCGTCATTAATATTATGCTGGATATGAATGGATTTATGCGTAAATCGTTAGTGCAAGCGCTTACACAAGAAATTTGGAATTGATGAAAATCCCATAAATTTGGAAAAACATTAGTATTCTACTCGTGCTCCGGAGTGTGAGTAAATTTACTCATAACAAGAATAACTAATTTAAACCTCTACCTGATCGACTTCAGATTATATAATTTGCATGGATTACTGCACTTTTATGTCTGGAATATACTATGGAGTTTAAAATGCTTAGTTTTATTAAATTTACAGCGTTTAACAGATGCCGTTATCCAGAGTGACTTATAGAAGAGGTCTGGACCCAAAACCACATCCTCATGCTAGTTCACAATATCAGGGACTAAGAGTACCATCGAGAAAATTTGATGAAAACCAGTCGTTTTGTATTATTGCCATTAATTAAATAATCTTAATAAAACGGAAGTGAGCCAACACAAACCTTTAAATTAAGACAAATAAACTAATCACTCAATTAAAACAAAAAAATGCCACCATATAAACTGAGGAGGGGCAGATCTGTCTGAACATAGCCACAAGCCATAAACAAAAGGAACATTAACAGCTGACAGAAAACAACCGGAAACATCTGAGAGAAGATTTGGTGCTTGCTTTTTATTTTTAATATTCTATATTAGTAAATATTATTACTGGAGAAGAAGTGAGTCAAAATTATTTCCACATCTGCCTTTCAGCCTTTACCCTGATCATTCAAATCAAACTAAAGTCCACTTTTGTTTTTCAGCCTTTACCCTGATTGCTCATTTTGTGCTCACAGCTGTCTGTGCACACGAACTTTTATAGAGTTTTGTCGGCGTCACTAAATACAAATCAGCTGTGTCAGAAATGCGCTTTTGATACGACTGATCAACATACACACATGAGTACGAAGAATGTCAGCCTTTCCAAACTTTTTGTAATTCGGTGTAAAATATTAGTTCAGTCTAGATCTGTTCATTCATTATTTTCAGTAAGACTCACACTGACTGGCTTTTATATTTGAGGTTTCTAACAAACAATGCCTGTTGTTCTCTAGTAAACTTACAGCAGCCCAACATCTCCTTCAGTGCCACTGGTGGATGGTTCCACTGGGGGCCTAATGGACCAGAAGTGACTATTGGCTACGGATTCTCCATCATTTGCTCCGTTAAAGCTCAGTATCCAGGAGGTTCCTTTCACTTGGTGATCAGTGGATCCAACATCACTAGGACTCAGTCAGCTGTTAATCACTCAGCTGTCTTCCTTTTTCCTAAGGCAGATTGTGTCCATCAGGGAAACTACAACTTTACTTATGAAGTTAACATGTCTTCACGTACCTTTACTTCCGCCACTGAATTCCTGGTCATCACTGTGAAAGGTATATTAAGATATACTATTACTGTACAAAGAAAAAAACAAATCCAGATCAAGCTTTTTGTTAATAGCAAATAAGACGACAATGGATTCCAAACTGAGCCCTTCATGACCATTTATACCAGCCAGCCTTGCTGTTAGTTCTGGTGTTACTTTGCCTCCTAGTATGTTAAAAAGGAGAATAATAGGGAGAATATGGCAGGGACTTCAAAGACTCTACGTTTATTGAATGGCCAGTGTACAAACTATAACAAAGATTCCAATCACAAAATTAAATTCTAATATGCACTAATGTTAATGGAAATAATGGTACAGAACATGGGGGATTATTTTCCCTTGGTAAAACACAAAACACTGACTCAATGACCATGTTGGTAAGTAGAGTGAGATCGCATGCAGAGAGAGACATGACAGAGATCTTTCACAACAGATTGTAGCAGTGCACAGGAATCTCTAAAATTCAAACAGAATGCTGATTCAAAATCAATTCAATTGAAACTACAAACAAACAACAGTAAGCAATACTATCTTCTCATGACCAGATGTATTGGCTCATGGTATGGTATATAGTTCGTAGTGAAGAGGAATGCAGCTTGATCTTTCTGATCTTGTATGTTCTCTGAATGAATGGCAATGCAGGTTCCAGTTCCCCTTCAGGAACTCGAGCTGCGTCGAAACGCTATGGGAACGCCTTCAGCGTGACCGCGCTCTGAATTACATGTCTAATCAGTCTAATTAATGGCGAGACGTCACGGGCGGGGTGACGGAACGACCCGGAAGCATAAAAGCCCGAGCGGCATGTGCCGCGCTAGCTTTCTGTCATATTGTCTGTCGTATTGTTTGTCTATTTTGTGTTGTCGGCGGCATGTCTAAGGCCAAAGACAAAACGAAACACCGGAAGGGCGAGATTAGCAGACAGCGTTTTAGGCTGTGTGTCCCTCCCTGCCCGCGTTATATCACGGGCGGTGACACACACAGCCTTTGCGTTGTCTGTTTGGGAGCGGAGCACGCAGAGTCGGCTCTCGAGGGAGCCGGCTGCTCGCATTGCGAGCGTTTGTCGCTGCGCGTGCTCCGCTCTCGGAAGGCTCTCTTCAAGGAGGGAGCCTTCACTCGCGAGCCTCGCGGTGCCGGCCCCGCTTCTGCCGAGGCAGAGCGGCGTCTGCATTCGTGGGGCTCGCAGCTAGATCTGGCGGAGGGAATGGAGACGGGCGAGCCCTTTTCTCCTTCCTCACCCTCCAGATCTACCGTCCACTCCCTGGGTTCGGAAGCACGCTCTGCGGTTTCTTCCCCCCGGGGAGCGGGCCCGGCGCTCCGCCTGTCTTCCTCCGAGGAGGTTGACGTGGTGGCTGGTTATAGGACAATGCCCAGGGTTGAACAGACGCTAGCATGCTATCTGTCCCCTGACGCGGCATCGTCCCTGAAGGCTCCGGTGCTGCCCACTAAGCCGTTGCGTACCACCTCGGCGCTCGTGGGCAAAGCGTACGCGGCAGCGGGTCAGGCCGGTGCGTGTCTGCACACTATGGGCGTCTTACAGGCGTACCAGGCCGACCTGCTCAAAG
>CM040466.1:2797013-2830892 GCA_022758105.1 Pangasianodon gigas
GGGGGGGGGGGGGGGGGGGGGGGGGGGGCGTAGTCGAGGGTGAGGCCAAAAGAAATATGGCCTGGGATTATTAAAGAAAAACTACAAAAATTCTTCTTCTCTCAACTGGTTATTTTCCTGTAACAGCAAAACACTGTAACAGTAGCATTTTATTCCTTACTTGTTTTATTCTTGCTGAATTGAATGTGTTAATACAAAGATAACCTCAAAAAATTTTTTGTGTGTATTTTGACAATCATTTTACAGATGCCAAAAACCCATATGAGATTCCCCAAGGAGAGAACAATGCAGACGATGAACCTGTCTGTGAAAACGCAGAAACCTTTTTCCACCAGAAAGTAGACAATGAGTAAGAGGATGAAGAAATTTATGAAAACTGTCTACAGTAGCTTGGAGAACTAAGCTAATACACATCACATCTGCATTCCACAAAGAATAACAAGGATAAATTGGATAATTTTCCATTGTTAAGATGTTCTTGTTTTTTTATTATAAATTTTAGAATTTATTAGAATTTTCTCATTTTATCCAGTCTTTTCAAATGTAACTATATTACAACTTATTTTTTTCTCACTGCTTTATTGCTACTCGTTAATCTCACTGCTACTCGACATTAAAGTGGTTCAAAGGTGAAACACAAATTGGTTCTTTTATTTAATTTTTTTTTATTTTAATATTGAATATGAAATGCATCAGAATGAACATAACCATTCATTTTCGCATTTTCCAAAAACTTAGGGTGGTGGGGGCCCCTGGGCTTGAACCGCTGCTGGGGCCCTATACCTACACCATGACATGAATCTACAACTGCTCCAACTGCTGCTATAATGCAACAACTTTATCTACTATAATAGCATGTATTCACTGAGCAGTGAGAGACAGAGAGAGGCAATGTCAACGCTTATGGATGGTAACTAAAGTACAGAACCTGAATCACAGATTAGAAACAGAGAGAAACATGTGCAGTGACAAAGCCTGAGGTTATAATTAATAGCCATCACAAACCAAGAATATAAAGGAGAACCATTAACTGGCAAGGAAAAATACATTAAATTAATAAATATGCCTAACTAGTGTGTGTTGTAGAAGGAGCTTCTTGTTGTACAAGTACTTTTGGAGCTGCTCTTCTAATGATGCAGTATATTCTATTTCTTTCCAAACTCCAATGCAGAAAGATGTTACTGAAATCAGGCAGTTAGTAATGTCAAATGTTTTGAATTCATTTTTACAGAAACTCCAGTTATGGATTTTGATTTAGATCTCTAATGAGCAAGCCAGAGGTGACAGTGATGAGGAAAAACTGCTTGAGATGACACAACAGATACGCGTAGATACTAGTATTGAGAAAATATACTACTAATTCCGAATCGTGTGTTTTCCCAATTGACTAAATGGATGTAGTTGGTTCTTTTTTTGATGTTTTCACATTAAAAACATGTAGCCTTACAACAGTTTGGTGTTTCATTTGTGGGTTATTGACCCAAAATATCATAATGCCTGAATATGAAACTAACTTTACCACAGTAAAAGAGATTCAAGGCCACCACCTTAGTGAATCAAACCGTTCTATGCAACCCACACAACACACTCTACTATGGCTTGTAAACAGACAACAATGTGGCCCCTCGAACCAAAGCCACAATAAAGCATGTCCAAATGAAATCTCTAAAATAAAATACAAACGAAGGTCCTTACTTTTAAGAAGTCCACCTTCTTTTTTTTTTTTCTTTTTTGCACTCCGCTATCATGTTTTCTGTTATCTGACATTATAACAGTTAGCATGACTGCACCTGCATGAGTAACCTTCCCTTTACCAAAACCTAAACCAAGAAACAGATAAAACTAAGCAAACCAAGCCCCTACTTTTGGTTACAATTTTCAGTTTTCCTATCAGTTATGAAATATAGAGGAGGAGACAAAAAATAACAAAAATGGTTGCTGTGTGTTTTTCCTTCAACGTTGAAATAATTAACATGAGTGGATGAACCACATGAATCACACTGCTACATTCATCAAATCATTTAGTATTAACTATGAAAGAAAATGTATGCCATAGAAACAACATAGTGTTACAATAATTATTTTTTCAATAAATATATAGTTTTACTATAAGTATATAAAATACATTAAATGAATATCTACAATGTATTATTACTATTATTATTATTATTAATAATAATAATAATAATAATGTCCGAGCGAGGAGAAAAGTCTATTGTTCAGTTCATCTCGGCTGTCAGATGATGGTGCTGTAGACATGTGAGTGAGAGACGACATACACACTGAAACACCCAACAGCTGAAAACTGCCTCATGCTGTCATGAATAAGACAATATACTCACACACTGCCTGAGCTGAGAGCTTTCATATTGTCAGTTTTGTGTGTTTGCTTAACAAGTTATGTACACTGTAGGGCTGGAATTTCAATATAACAATCCCTGAATAATTTTTTATTATCAGTATCTGCTGAGCATCACATTTCCACTGAGGACAAAAAGTTAAATGCCATACAGAGTAAGAGCAGCAGCAGTGTGAGGGTTCAGTTATTCAGTTAAGGAGTCTGCTGGAATATTACATCCTCAATTGTTTTATTCCTTTTATAGGACAGCAATTTGCCAATGATTGCCAATGCTTTTTAAATTATTAAAGAATGGTGGTTTGTAGCTGCACTACTGTCAGAGCTGCTGTTATAGAAAATTAATCAACACCTCCTGACCAATCAGATTCCAGAATTCCACAGTGCTGTGGTATAAAGCTTCTTATTAAATAAACTAGATTGATTACAACAAAGGGCGACAGCTAAATCATAAATCTCTAGCTAATAATTCATGAAATAAGGTGTTAAGTATAGGTAGCGACAGGGAATGTGGTTAGACTAGCTAAAGAGTAAATAAATACGTAGCCAACCTGGTAGTTAGCTACTATCACACTATTATAACGTGTTAATAAAATGAGGTACTAAATAAGCTGGTGTTACTCTGAGAGGCCAGGGTTAGGGCTCATTCAGATATGAACTCATTCATTTCAGGTTAGTAAAATCCGTGCATATAATACATCTGGTGTGAATTCCGGTCCAAAAGTTAAGAGGGCACTAGAAACAGCAAACTTGTTAAAAAAGAAAGAAAGAAAAAGAAAAAAAGAAAGCTATTGTCAGAATGGACAGCAAGGGAATTACACACCACAGAGTGAAGAGATGAAAAGCCTCAAACGCTGCCATTACACTCTGTTCCCCTGAGGGCCTAAATTAGAGGCAGGAAAGGTTTCTCTGACATTTTAGGCCTGAGGGACACCATTTGTTTTCGCTGCCGTGTGGCTCCAAAACACAGCGGTTAATATTTGATGCGCCTCGACCTCGGGCAACAAGTGCAGGAGAGAAAGCGCAAGTGGCTCCTGCCTAATTAAAATGTCATCGAGGCAGGGATTTTCACTCCGACCTCACCACAAAAAAGTGGGAAGACAGGACAGAATGAGAGAACAAAGGTGTCTGTCCCTCCCTTGACACTTATGATCACCAGGAATTGAGCGCCACTCTTTACTGGACTTTTACGGAGACACAAGATGCTCAAATGTCAAGCTGAACACACTGACTTTCAATCAATGCTCCAACATCCAGTTTGACAGTTCACTGATTTTAGATAATTAAATCTTCATTTAATATCAACCCAGCTTTCTTGTTTTGCAAAGAACAGCACATTTAACAAAGAGCAGGTAGTCCTTGTTTGCAGTGCTGCATTTTATGGAAATAGAGTTGACATTTCTTCAATGGCTTTATCGTATACATTCGGAAATTCGACCAAACCTATCCTGGGAACCATAAAGCCCAAAACACACACTCACACACACACACACACACACACACACACACAATTTCTATATCACTGAAAAAAATTTTCTCTCTCAAAGCACAGTTTTTTAGTTACGTCACAGACGTGCTGATGTGGTTTAGGACACAGTGGGACTCTATAAACATGAACTAAACTTTAACATGTAATTGAACGACGGAACATTACGCGACATTGTGGACAACTGAAATGACAATTGGAACCAGTTGTTTTTGGTTTAAGAGCAATGTGATATACATTTGTTCTCCTTCGACTCTGCTTCCCACAGATTGAAGATGGAAATGTAGCGGAAAGCTGGAAAGTGATGAGAGTTCCACACAGAAATTTTAAATGTGTAAATACAGACCATTCCTGCTATTTTACAAAATAATATATTTATAGAGCACATTTTGCATCTTGTAACCTCAGTGCAAAACTAAAGAAGCAAATGTTAGACACCGAACATGTCTTGATTGGTGAAAAGGGAGAAAAATGTGTTATGAAACTCTTACAATATACTACATATAAAGTAGTGTGAACGCAAAAGCGTCCTGATGCATCCCAGACAGCAACAAAGGACCACCTAATCGCCTGAGTGATTGTCCTTTACATAATAATTGTAAGACTGCTTGGAAATCATGCAGAACAGTAGAGGTTAATGGATAAAGATGATTCTATAACAGCAGATACAACTACAGCTGCTTTTCGTAGCTTCTTCTGTTGTCTCATCTCCCATTCTGTTTCGTTAACAGACCACGCAATTGAAATGTACAAATGTACAAAAAATGTACAGGTACAAAAGATAAGGACATTTCTGCCTGAAAACAAATAAAACAGCTAAAGACTTGACGTAAGAAATGTGATTGGCACCCTTCCTTCGGCAGAAATCATGTATGGTCACAAGTGGTCATTGGAGACGTTCAAAATGCCAGGTGTAAATGGCTATGCGTTTCGGCTGTCCACTTGTAATCGGATCACTCGAGATGGATGTTAATACCAGGTGTGAACAGGGCCAAATCACAGATCACAGATGACTGAGTTAGGCCGGTCGTAACCTTAGCCAAACACGTTCTGTAATTTAATAGAATATACAGTATAATACAACATGATGCGATTCCGCACCTGGTACAATAGGGATATTTACAGGTTTCCAGGAAGGAGATGTTTGTTTAGCATTTATTGAAGAATTCTCCAAACTTGTGGAGCGTCTGCCATACAAGTAAGTCCCTGTGCAAGTTGTTACTATAGCAACAATAACGTATTAGAACGAGCGCATTAATATAAAGCGGCACTCCTTTCAGAACTGCTGCTATAGTCAATTATTCAACACTTTCTGATCAATCAGAACACTGTGGTATAAACAACAATACCTAATAATGTGTGCAGTGACTGCTACAGCACTGCTAACCTGATTATTTTGTTGTGAGCTCTCTCAGCAGTGTGTTGCCAAACTCTTGTCGTGTCACCTCAACTACTTCTGATGGCCTTGTTAGCACTTCAGCACAAGCGCTATGTAATCAGGTGTAGAGGGAGGCAGTATTCCAAACCCACAGGTGAAAAGTATCGATCACTAATGAGAGACCGCCGTGTTTTCTGGCACTCAAGTGCCACTGGGAGAGGAGACTTCAATTCCTCTAACAGGCAGCTTCATCAAGGCGGCGACTCTCCTCCCATCGATTTCTTCACTTTTATTCTCAGAACTGTCCACTCGTCTATCTGTAATCGGCTGGTTTACGATTTTAATCCATACAAACAGAAACATTGTTGTAAAGTCTGGGAAAGTTACAGAGTTGCTCATGACTTCCTGATATGATTATTCAAATGTTTTGGAAAAATTTGAATTCAAAAGAATTTAGAGAAGCTCATAGGGTCAAAGTGCTGTATCACCAGCCTTAATGTTTCAGATGTCCAATGGATTTTGATGTTATGTTGTAGTGTTGACATAAATGGGCATAAAATTTACTGATGCAATGCCCTCCAGAATTATTGGCACCCACCAACAAAATGAGCAAAAATACTTGCACATGCAATAAGTAATATTTCAAGTTCAAACATACAGTATATGAACATTGCAATTTTATTTAAACATCTTTTTCAAACACAAAAAAGTTTCTACTAACAGCACTGAGCCTCTTCCTGTAATGTCCAACAAAGTCCTTTGCTCAATGCAGAACATTTTACCCGCCTTTATATTCTCAGGTTTGTGGATGTGGACATGCCTGTTCAATTCAGACCACACAGTTTCAGCAGGGTTCAAATCTGACTGACATGGTCATGGCAAAACATTGATTTTGTGTTTCTTTAACCATGTCTGTGTTTAATCATCTTGTTTAAAGCACTATCTATGGCCAAGTCTGAACCTCATGGCAGAGGCAATCAGGTTTTGGGCTAAAATATCCTGGTACTTTGCAGAATTCATGATGCCATGAAAGCATCTCTGATCCACTAGCATGTTTTATAGTTGTTATCAATGCTCTTCCATGTATGCACTCCCCTCTTGTCACCAAACATGCTGATGATGTGTATGACCAAAAAGTTTAAATTTGGTCTCATCTAACCACAATACAATGCCAAGTGTAGTTTTAATGCACTTAATGCTGCATTTTGTGAGGAGTTCTCTGGAAGTACTTCTTTCTTGCAATGCTTCTCCAAAGCTTGTTGTTATGAAAGTGGTGTTAAACAGTTGATTTTTTTTAAACTTGACAACAACAAGAAGCAACTAATTTGTACAGTCTTATTACTGTTATATTTGGGCTGTAATTCCTTCCTTCATCAAGTGTGCCAATAATTCTAGAGGGCACTATATGTCCCTGAAATAATTTTCCAAATGAGCCAGCGATAATGGAACAAGACCACAGATGCAAATTAGGAGGGAAAAATTTAGTGCATAGGTCATTTTGAGTCATTTTGAGCTGACATTTTTATTTTATTTTATTTATTCCCTAGAAAGATCCAAGTACAAGCCAAGTCAAGAACATAGTGTATGGCCTGAGTATATAGTGCACAGTGAGCCATTTGAGACATAGCCCAATATAATGGGTTGAGAAATGGCGATGACTAAATTGCAAGAAAACTGTGCAAAAAGAAAAAAAGAAAAAGAAAAGCAACGTAGATAGAAACGTGTTTCGCTAAAGCAGTGGGAGTCTGACTCAGTCCGAGCAGCCAGTCCTCCAAAAACACCACACTTTTGTGATTCCCCTGGAGTGTTTCTCATTTCGAAAGGGCAGAGGAGATAATTGGAGCGATCAGACGCACTGAAGGGGCATGTAGTTTTGAATTAGATCGCTTCGCCGTTCAGCTTTTACGAGCCTGTATGACAGTCTAGAGCGATAGGGTTGACAGCATGACATGTGGCTTGGTGTGTCAAAAAAAAAAAAAAAAAAAAAAAGATGCCATAAGCTTGCTATACAACACTGAGTACAATCCCCAATGGCTTCATACTAGTATTTCTCATACACAGGCTATGAAATAATGGCCTCTGCATCCTATGTAGTGTCCAATAGAGTGTGATTTTGGATTTGGCCTCAGTAATAAAGATGTATTCTACTGGGAGTGTGTATGTCTGTGTTTGGGATTGGAGGTATTGAAGATTCTGATCGCGTTTCGATTTCCAGCACCTCATGGCACTTTAATGATTATTACTACAACCTCAGTAAAACAAAGGCTGCCTGCTGTTAGTACAGACACCTGACATCTACCCTCTCTGAGGACACTCATGAAATAACCTATTAACACACACGGCGACATCCCTGCTGTTGGATTAATACCCAGACCATTCCAGCGCTACGGATGTGACATTTCAACTCATATTGACTTTCAGTGTGACTACATAAGCTCAGTGTCCGTGAGACAGTTTAAATATTTGGTCATGTGACCTTTCAGAGAGAACACACACAAATATTCAAAAGGAAGATTTACAAAATACAGAAATAGATATAGATAGATGAACTCATGTTAACACATCTGGTGTTATGTAACTGTCCATCGCAACCTTGCAACAGCTTACCGATCCGGCCATGAGAAAGATTTCAATATGTTCTTCTTTTGTCAAAGGAATTCTTAAAGGCTATCTGAAAAAAAATATATAAGTATGACAAATTTTGGAAGACATTTTGCTGAAAAAAAATTTCCACTATGTATGGAGACTTCTAGGACACCCTGTGTGTATATATATATATATACATATATATATATATATATATATATATATATATATATATATATATATATATATATATATATATATATATATATATAAACTCACATTCTCCATTTCTCCATTCTTTCAGTTCTTACTTTACACCTTAAGCCCATTTTAAAGTAGACAATCAAACAAATCAGCATGCTGCTTACAAAACACACCTATTTTCATTAATGTAAGCTTTTTAGCTGGTAGCTGTGAAGCAGAAATTGCATGTCTTGGCTAACTAACCACTTCTTGGGTAAAGAGGAACACATTTTTCACTCAACTGTTGTGTACTGCTATAAGTATCAGTGTTACGGATGAGACATGAGAGATTGTTTTTCAGGAGATGACACATTTTCAATAAACCTGTCAATTTGCGGTACAGATGACTCTGAGATCACACATTTGCCCCGTTAACTGTTGTGTGAAACAACTAAAACAGTAATTAAAGTTTTGCCAAAAAAAGCTAAATATCCCAAATGTGGCGGTGCTGGCTCAGCAGTTGGCTCATGACTCTGGACTACTTAACGGAAGGTTGTGAGATAACTTCTGGGACTGCCAAGCTGTCAATGTTGGGCCCTTGAGCTTCAACTGCTCAAAAAAAAAAAAAAAAAAAAAAACAATTGTAAGCCACTTTGGATAAAAATGTTTGTCAAATGAGTAAACGTAGTCAGTCAGCCAAGACATGCTCTGTATATTAAGTTTGATTCATTAGATTTATACTGAAGCCATATGGCTAACAATAAGAGAAGCTCATAGCTATCAATAGCTACAAGACAAAAAAAAAAAAAGCTAAATGTAAGTCGCTGTGGATAAGAGCATCTGTCAAATGCCATAAATGAAAACCACAAAGCGTAAACTCCTCTGTCCTGAAGACTTTCCTGTGGCTGAAACCTTAAAGTTACAGCTTTACCTGTGGCTGTTACAAAGGGCTGACATTGGAGACTCCTTCCATAAATGTTAAATAAACGCACAAGAGTAAACGCATAACAGCACATTTTGTGGCGTGTCCACCAAGCAAGTCTTTGTGTAACTTGATACTACAGAAATAATAAAGTGATTTGCATAGTGAGTGAATCAACAATTTCTGATCAGTTTTGAGAACTTGACATAGCAGTGGTATAAAGTAAAATTAAAATCAAACTGGTAATTACATGCATAAAGACACTGACTGGATATTTCTGGAAACAGTTCACGTAGCAGCTAGTAAGGGTTCTGCGGTTATACTTGTAAAGCACCAGACAGAAAAAAAGTCACGTAGCAAAATTTGTTTATAAAAAGCAAGGCGTGACTTCAGGCAAAACCTTGTCATCCTGCAAAGACAAACAGCCTTGATTAAGAATGTTGCTGCAGGAATGTTTCAGCTTGAGGCAAAACACATTCAGTTCAATTATGAATGAAATAATAACAAAATCTCCAGGTTTCTCTTTCCTGTCTTTGGGCTGATATATTTTTAAAAATGTATTTTTTTATGTATTAAATGAAGAGTGTTATCCATCCATTACATATTAAAAGTGGGGGAAGAAAGAAAAAACAGCCGTTCACTCACATTGTTCCTACTGAAGGTAGAGGACATGACATATATCACATCCAATATACTGTTTTCCAATTATTTTAGGTATTGAATAATGACCTCCCTTCAGATCACTAGAATGTCAAACAGAATGTCAGTTCGGTTATAAATTCAGACCTTCTCTGAATAAAATCCATTATTCATGTATATCATTTTTAAACTGCTTTTGGTTTTTCATGGCTTTGGTTTCGGGTTTCAGTGACAAGAATACAATTCCATCAACAAGTCCTCAGATCTTGAAACCCTCCAAACCCCCCCTCTCACCTACGGAATAAGCAAGGTGATAAAAATCGACATGCTGGACACTCTGGGGATCTCCAGCTAAGGGTTTGGCTGTGATGAGCCCTCTGCCTACCGCAAGGCTATGAACCTATAAGCCTGATCTGTTTTAGTACGTCACAAGCACAGGAAAATCCATAAAAACACTAGCTCCAGGCTAACTTTGCTAAGATTGACAATGCAATGACGCACAGCACCTTCTTACAGCAAGTCAATGTCGATAGGTGGAGTTAAAACAGGAAAATATATCCACCAATGGAGGGACCAGGGGCTTCTTGGGGTCCCCTGATTGCTGTAGACTAAATAACAAGCTTGTTTTTGTTGGAATAAAGAAGAGCCACTCCATTATCTTCATTACCTTCTCCTGCGACCGGAGCGAGAAGCTTGCATACTTTGGCAGTCTTGTGTTTAGCCTAAAAATGTATGATTATGGCTCTATAGCCACATGCATAACAGCTGTAGAAGGCCTAGAGGCTTGTTATACATCACTATGGTGTAGTTTCAGTCCTGTCTGCTGTTTTACAAATTAATCTTGGCTAAGAACTCAATCTCAGCACAAGACCCTGATTCATTTGGCCAATTTTATCATATGACATTCAGCTGCTCATGAATGTGAAATGAGCATTACATCAAATTAATCTGCTCTGGTCTACTGGCGTGTATAGGTACAATGACATCGCCCATGATGTGATTCATAGCAGCAATGCTTTCTAAAAAGTCATTATTGTAACTTTTATATTGTATTTGTATTGTATTGTATGCATTAATGTGCTCTTTCTAATACGTTATCATTCCTATAGTTCACAGGGACTTGTATGGCGAACGCTCCATATAATTGAATCTAATAATAAACTGTGCTGATATTTCACAAAGAATTGTTGATATGGTGACAATTTATGTGACATTTATTTAGCATTTATGGAAGGAGTCTCCAGTATCAGCGCTTTATAACAGTCAGAGGTAAAACTGTAACTTTAGGTTTTCCGACATCTTCAGCACAGAGGAGTTTACGCTTCTTTGCGGTTTCTGGGTAACATGACAAACTGTGATTTTTTTTAACTATAAGAGCGAGAGAAGAAAAGAGGCTGGTGGGGGAACCTCTGTTTCTAGCTGCTATGACACAAGTTTTAACAGAATCTAACTTGTTTTTTGGACATTCCATAACATTAGCCTGACAATAAATTAATTTTAAAAAAAAGTATGATGCGTCAGTCTTTAAGTAATACAGAATGTTAGTGTTTTAAAAGGGAATGAAACGCAGCAGAATGTGCTGTTATAGGAAAAGAATCAACTTTGTGGTAATGACAGTAACTCCACTTCATCAACTCACCCTGATATACAGTCTAGGAAGTATAGTTTATATGGTATATACAGTAAAATGGTTAGTAATAAGGAATCCAGGATACTTGGATTAACCTTGACTGGTTAGATTTATTCTGCTGCAAGGACGAGTATTTAACCAGAGCTGAGAACCTTCTCAGGATTTGGCTGTACAATAAAGTATCTACTGATTTGTCTATGTGTACTACACTTTGTGTAAAATAGATCATTCATAAGTGACATTTATATGTTTTATGGTTCATGGTTAATATCACTGTCAGCCTTTCTTGCTGTAGTGTTAATTGGGCCTAGATGGCAAAAGCAGGAAAATGACTTGGGCATATACTTGGCAAAGTACTTAACACATCAAGGACACTATAAACTACAACACATCAGCATCTGCCTTCCTCTGCCTCCTGCTGCCAAAGACGCAGTCATCTCTAATTTCTCCTATAGAAACCCTAACCGCCAGGACCACACTCCCTCCTGCTGTTTCCTCTTCAGCTCTCATTTCCTGCATCAGCTCTGGTGAAGCACGCTCAGTTCTAGAGCTGTACTAACCGCAGGGAAACCCCTGGAGCTCCCCTGGTTTTGGGACAGCTCCCAAATAAGCACTTAAGTAGCAAAGCAGGCCTCAGTGACGTATTTCCACTATGCCTCATGTGCACAGGCCCCTTTCTGTTCACACAGTACGTACAGTGGGTGTAAGCTTATTTTGGCAAATCCACCAGGACACACAGGAAACACACCAGGACTCAGAACAAGACAGGATGAGGCTCTGTAGAGAAGTAGGAACAGTTCTAACTGCAGAGAAAAAGACAGAAAGACAGAAATGAACACAGACCACTAAAGAAACAGGGTAAGTGTCATAACCCAGACACAATGTTTATTGTAATAATCATAATTCCACTATTCGACGTCACCCAGAAGGGGTTGCCTTTTGAGTCGTCTCTGATATTTTTATCAAACATTTCTGACACTGCCAGGACTTTGTTGTCTTTGGTCGCAATAACACTAATTCGGCCGTGGTTGAGCACATCACATTACACATTCTAAGACCACCAATTTCAACTCATGAACAAAGAATTCTTTCTCGATGTGCAATTTTTGTCTGCAACAGCAAAATCCCGCATAAACTCCTACAGGGTAAAACCAGCTTTAGGGATTTTCTTCTATTGTCTATTGTTAAAAGTGCTATACGAATAAAACTGGACTGAATTAAACATAGAAAACATAGACAAAACATAGAAAACATAACATACAGTACATACTGTATATATATATATATATATATATATATATATATATATATATATAGACACATCAAGCAAATCAACTTGCTGCTTACAACACACACCTATTTTTGTCAATGTAAGCTTTTTAGCTGGTAGAAAGTAAGCAGAAATTGCATGTCTTGGCTAACTAACCACTTCTTAGGTAAAGAGGAACACTGTGTACACTGTTTCATTTTTCACTCAACTGTTGTTTACTGCTATAAGAAGATCAATTTCTTGTGTGCCAATCATTAATTCCACTTTATTTGTGATGATATACTCCTTCATTTAAATTGCCTTCATATAAATTTCTTTTATATAAAATGCCTTTCCAGTTTCATTAAAAATTCAAGACCTGCCCAGCACCCATCCTGGATGACCATCACTGCAAAAACTTTAAAATTACAGTATTATCTCATGGACTGTATTATGCCATCAGAAGCAATGCCATTGTGCTGCTACAAGACCATTTTTTACTATTTCTCCATCTGTTTTTCAAATGCAAATTGAATGATAGTGTAATGCCTACACTTTATTGACAGTTGTTTGCTTTGGTTCCATCAGATGCTGTTCTGTTGTCCTGTGTACATATTATGTGTTGCACCCTCGTCCTAAAGAAAGAACATTTCTTTCCAACGTATAAAAGTTATATAGAGGAATGACAATAAAACCCGCTCGACACACTTGACACTTGACATCAGCACCTCTGCTTGGTTGGGAGACGGCCATGGACTCGTCAAGGTGAAAGTAAACAAAGCCACAGGTGGTTGGACCTGTCAGCTTAGATCAAGACCAGAAAGGCATAATGCTACGACAGGAACGACAGGGAGGAGGAGATAACAGTCGACTGTTGGTTCATTTAAAATTAGCATGTAGAGAAAAGGGAGTGTTAAAGTGTTACATAGGTGTGAAATTAACACTACAGATTAAGCTGAAAGACTACTGGATTATAAAATAATTTTTTTTAAAGTGTCTTAAGTGTCTATTTTCAGTTTGAAGACAGACAGAGAGGCCACGTCACCTTCACTGAGAAACAGAATCAGAGGCCACGCCTCCTTCACTGGGACTGACAGACAAAGAGGACACGCCTCCTTCAGATGAAATAATGCACCTGTATGTCAGTAAAGTTATGTGCATTAGCTAGTTGCATGATAATATTGTTAATAATGTTAAAGCAGTTAGCACTAAGGTACCCAAACAACATCCAACAACCTAAAAAAAACACCATTTTAACTGCAAAACCCTGGGCAAAATAATATCACGATGATTTTATTTATTTATTTATTTATTTATTTATTTATTTATTAGTTCAACTTGCTCAGATTATCCTTTCTTGAAATGGTAAAATGAGCCAAAGTAAAATAGCATTTGAGGAAAAATAAAGAAGCTTTCACACCTTCATACTATGGCTTATCCAAAAACCGTGATCATTGATCAGAAGCATTTGGGGTAATTATTCTCTGAGATTATTCTGTACTCATACACATTGCACTGCTGATCAACAAGGTACTATTAAAGATTTTATCCAGCACTGAATCAGTGCTGACTTGTTTTCATTATTCTTTTCATTCCTGCCCCTCACAGATTTGTATGAAGCAAATGAGTAAGTCTTTAAAATTAGTGCTTAGGGTACAGTATATTACATTTCATGTCAGAGTCTCAAATGAGCAAATCAAACAACTGAAGGAGCAGGAAATCATTAAAAAGGTGAAAAAATCTTCACCTATACCAGGAAGGTAAGGACAGAACAACACATACGTCAATACACATTCATGTAACAATCAAAGCATCTGGTGTTCACTGAAGCCTGAAGTGTTTGGAGCTGTTGCTGTTTCTTAATGAATGACTGACATGGAGCGTAGACGGAGAGCCCTATGACGCAGAACTCGCAAATCCTAAACACCTGCTCACACACTCACACTACGCCAACCAGACCACTGTGTGCTTCTCATATATTGTTTGAAACTGTGGATGGTTTTAATAAATCAAACTGCTCTGAGGGTGGATCACTGCACTGAATAAGAAAAAAGCATGGTCTGATTATGTGACAAGACGGTGAAATGTTCAGCTCATCCACTAATCACAACTTGCACCACTGGCTACAACTGATTTTCAGTAAACTATTCATTTTCTCCTTGTGTAGTTACTACTGTGGTTTATGTGCTTGACGGCACCTGAATACATCAAGTTGCCATTTTATCAAGTTCACTTACCAAAAATATACACATGTAGGTGTAGCCCATCTGTTGCTATATGCAAAGTATTTGACCCCCTCAACCTGTCTATCAGGGGACGGGGACCACTGGGAGCACCACTGAGCAGATATTACTTGCTTGTTGGTTTATTCTCAGCTTGGCACTGACGCATCCATAGATTCATCATGCCTTTTCAAGTTACAAAGAAAAATCTAAAGGCAGAAAAAAATAAAACTTGTTTTCTTTCAGAAAATTACTTTGTTGGTGCTCTGCTGATTAAAACACATTATACCACAGCACTGTTGAATGCTCGAATCTGATTGGTCAGAAGGTGTTGATTAATTTCCTATAACAGCAACTCTGACAATAGTGCAGCTGCAAATCTCAGGTTTATATTAATGTGCTCGTTGTGTATATTGTGTATATAGTGACATGCATGGTGGATGCTTCACATAATCTAGATGGATGGATGGATGGATGGATGGATGGACTTTATTGATCCCCAAGGGGAAATTTGGGTGCTACAACACTAAAGACATTGGTACAGAAGAAAGACATTGTGTACAAATAATAACGGATGGACGTCCGCCTCAGGCCTGGTTCCCGGGATAGACTGAACCAGATCCTGCCCAAGATATTGAAGATGAATGAATGAATGAATGAATGAGAGCTCAACCAAGCAGAAATGGAAAGGGAAAGTCAATGAGGGTGTGCTTTAAAAACAGTATTGGAACAAAGCCCAGGTGTGAGAACTGCTTTTTCTCTCTCTTGTTTTGCTTTGTTCCTCTGCTGGTGATAGATTGATGGGATGTGAGTTTATCCAGGTCTGCGTCTCAGCCCAGGCAGGAAGCTTCATCTCGCCATCCAACTGCCACAACGATTTACAACTCTGTCTTGGGATTACATCTGATATGTGTGTGTGTGTGTGTGTGTGTGTGTGGGTGGGTGGGTGGTGTACGAGACTCAGCATAGACACAAGAGGATGAAAATTCTTCAGTACAGGACAATGTCTTCAATCCAAAACATATATTTATGTTCCAGCTCAAAACTCGACTATGTTTTTGCTCTGCAAATCACAGGTTTATATTAATGCACTCATTCTAATACGTTATCGTTTCTATAGTAACAGCTCATTCACAGGGACTTGTATGGCTCCACATAAACAGATTAAAAAACATGTGTAATTGTTGACATGGTGACCCCGTCAGGAGATGTTTATTTAACATTGAAGGGAAGGAGTCTCCAGCATCAGTGCTTTGTAGCTGGAACTTTACCATTTTCTGACATCTTTAGGACAGAGGAGTTTACGCTTTGTGGTTTCTCTGCAACATAACAAGCTGGGTTTTTTTTGTCTTATTAACTTAAAGAGAGAGAAAAACGAGAGGCTGGTGAGGGAACGACTGTTTATAGCTGCTATAACGTAAGCGAGAACAGGAAGTAACTTGTTTAATGGACGTTCCACAACATTAAATGTAACTACAAATTAATTACCATTGGCAAATTGCTGTTGTATAAGAGGAATGAAACACTTTGGAATGTGCTGTTATAGGAAAATAATCAACATGTTGTGTTAAGAGTGATGCCGCTTCATCACACCACCATGGCAGTGATTATTGTCCCATAACAGCACATCTTGAGGTGTTTTATTCCTTACCTGATAAACCACTCCATCCTCAAACCTCTTATTTCAACACTAATGTTCACATATTTTAGTCTCAGACCAGAAATCTTTCAAACATCAAAATATTTAGTTAAATGAGTAAGCATTTCAAATTATTCAGATTTTTTGTGGCCCTTTTTGCTCCATTTGTGCAGCCCTCAGTGTGAATGACTTGTCTTTAGTCAGTGTGAGCTGAAGACCTTTCAGAGTTTCATATCAGGCAGTGTGACTATTTCACACCTCAAGAGGGCAGAATACACAGAATACATCTCGACTACTCATTTCCAGCACATACTGTGTGCATCATGCATCATCATTTCATTAGCAATGCTTCCCTTTTATGATGATCACAGTAAAACTGATACCCTTTCATCATGATATTAAAAGTGCTAAGCTTTAGTGGATATAATTCAATCATATCTGAATCATGTAATCCAATAATCACTACAGAGCTTCCCAGATCCATTACTGGAGATTTTCACCCATTGGGTGATGCATCTGCATCCTCCTGAAATGATATCGATGCAGGATAGCGCACTTATGTCGTAATGATCCTGGGTAAATTTCTGCAGTCAGTGAGTAAACCCATTGACGTCGAGAACATAATCGGGGGGCTTCTCGGTGAGGGGGCTCCATAACTCGGCCCCTGAGGAGAAGCAGAGCGAGAGAGGAGAGAATGCGTCAGCTTTCCTGAGGCTAAATCCAGCCTTCTGACATGGTGAGACAACAGTCGAAACCCGTCATCGTCTCACATCGTCATCCATCACAGTCCGACTGATCTGATGCTGTGTGACCGCGATGATGAGAAGAAGTTGTTTTTGTTGCTTCACAGCAGGGAGTCAGAGTGACTGCACTTATAATCCTGAGAATGTTTCTCTAATGATACTACCTTATTGAATGAAACCTTTCATGTCCTCTGTATTTGTTTGGGGTTTTTTTTCACTTGTTCCCCAACTTATAATCTAAACTGGTGTGGAGGTTTAATAAAAGCACTTTTCTGAAAAGTTATTCTACTCTAGTGTAGTTCTAGTTCTTTTTACAAACTGCCACACTCTGACACTTCCTATGCAATTACATGTAAAACATTAAAAACGTGTGCTGGTGGTTGAGAAAAAAAATATCTTATGTAAACGTATGCAGCTTCAGTTCTGGCTCATGTAAGTACACAAATGTATCTAACTTATATAATTCCTGAATCATACATGTTTTGTAACATGCTAACTCAACAAAATCAGCAGAACTAACACCAATCTCAAATTTGACAGTAGCTACATATTAACTCACAGAACCTGTCTACTTACTTTAAAGTGAAACTTCTATACAAAATTATACTCTAAATAGATGAATAAAACACTTGGTTCATTATGGTCTCTCAATTTAGTTTCGAGTTGCTAAATGGCTCTCAACTCCAGAATTAGTTGGCTGTAACCCAATTGCTTCATGGCCCATGACTGACTGAGCTTTTACCATAAACCCTTTGGTCATTGATGTGAAGTATCAAAACAAACCTCTTATTTCCTATTTTCATGGAGATTACTCAGTGAAGTCACAGTTATATTATTAGTCATGAGTAAAGTGTTGTTGTTCAAGTGTAGATGATTTGCTCTTCTCTAAGTGTGAGTGAGTGTCTCATTGGCAATTATTAAGTGTTAGGGAACAAAGTTGAAGTGTGCAGTGATGATTTGCCCACTGAAGATGCCTCAATCACAGCTTTATTAATTACATACCCACGTAGCTGATGGAGTGATTACAATAGCTTACAGAGCCGGAGTGAGATGCACTTTCAGCCAGGAAACTACACAAGTCACTCAAACTCTAGGTACAAACAACTTAAGAAAGAAACCCAGTAATGGTTACTGTCATGTCTCTAAACATTGTGGCCATACCCATTTCACTAAAAATCTATAAAACTGCCCACAAAAGTTTTCATTTCTTTACAAAAAAGTAGCCAAATACGAAAGAGAGGCTGAGGAGGTGATTACTGACTACGGGAAGATGCAGGTGAGGAACTACAGCCCCCTGTTGATCAATGGGGCCACGGTCAAGGGGGTGAGCAGCTTCAAATACCTTGGGGTCCATCTCACAGAAGACCTGTCATGGACTACACGCACAAACAGCTTGGAGACAAGAGCGCACCAGCGTCTCTACCATCTACAACATCTGGTCAGGTTCAGGGTCACTTACAGGGTGCTGAAGGCTTTCTACACTGGGGCTGTGGAGAGTCTTCTCACCAGAAGCATCACCACCTGGTTCGGAGGCACCACAGCCAAGGACCGGAATGTACTATCCAGAGTGGTGAGGGCAGCGGAGAAGACCATCAGGACTTCTCTCCCCTGCATCACATACATCTACAACCAGCGATGCAAGACCAGGGCCAGGAGGATCATGAAAGACTTTCATCACCCCAGAAACAGTCTCTTCTAAGTGATCCCATCAGGGAAGCGCTATCAGATCCTGAGGACCAACACGGAGAGACTCAGGAGGGGTTTCTACCCTCAGGCAATCCGGCTACTGAATGAGGACGCTTGAGAGTCTCTGCATATTACTCTACCTCACACACAGACACACATACACAAACAGTTGCACTATGAACAAACAAAAACTCTTGCACTCTTGCACTATGAGACAATTTCTTTGCACACTACACTCCTCTAAAAGCTGCTAAGCATTCCTCCAGCTGCTAAACATATTTTTACATATAAAGTCTATATTTTGTCTACTAGATTCTATTCTGTTTTATTTTTCTATTTTGTTCATTATATTCTGCTTTTATTATATTCTGTTTTATTATGTATCACTGTTGCACTGTGGGACAAGGCACTAAGGAAAAACTTTTCACTACATTAATACATCACATGTATGTAATGTATGTGACAAATAAAGAACCTTGAACCTTGAGGAACCAACAGTCTATACATAGTGGCTGAGACTAAAACGGATAAAGCTTATTACATGTCGTTCCCTAAGAAATAAACAATTGTAATTGCTGGTAACTTGCTTGCTTGTGTTGGTAACAGTAACTTCATCACCACCCAATCACTGATTATTTTCCTATGACAGTACACCACGCCATGTATTATTCTTTGCATAAAGTATATACAAACTGTTGCCTGTATTTGTTCTGCTATTTTTACTGCTTGTATGGCCTACATGGATGACGTCCAAAGAGCACAAATAGGGCATGGATGTTTAACCCATTTAACCCATACAATTCAAATCATGCAAATGTACATGGTGTGTAATCACCAAATCTATGAGGATGAGTCAGATAAAAATTTTGCAGCGTTATTACAAATTTTCCACATAATTGCTATTTCATTCGCTGCAAGTGTTCCAGTGCTTAATGAGATTCCACTGAGATTGCAGATTCCTCTAGAAAAAATCAATTTTGCTCCTTTACTGCAGTTATTAGTCTCCTCAGTTCTCGTAAAATCTCACAAAAAGTTTCTTAAGCCACATCCTTTTGAATTTAAATATTTAGATACTTATATATTTTATTGCTGACATTTATGAAGCTGTATATTATTGTACCTCACAAAATACATGGCTTTTCTTGACTAGCCATTTGTGAACTGAATAATTAAATAGCTCGCTAAATAATCTGCTCATCACCACACAGCATGCAACATCCATTGCTTGAAATGATGTATTTCTGCTTGACTAAACAGAAACAGAAGATAAACTCAGCAATAGCCTTGATATTGAGTAGCGAATATGAGCATGCACGTTCATAAATGCCATCATATGAATAATTCGAAGGGCTCAGAGAGAGAGAGAAAGATGAGATGAGTGTGTGGGTTGGGTGTGGGTTCGTGTTCATGCTTTTGTATTTCTGCCACCCAGTGCATCATCACAGCTGTGAGTGATTGTTCACAAACTTCCTATGAGAAGTTCTCAATGTGTCTTAATCATAGTCTGGAGGTGATTCGACATCGTCTGGATCCATAACACTGCCACTGGGTAATCAGGCCTTCTTCTGGACATGTTTCTTTCATATAGTAAATGGCCCACAAATGCAGGTAAGTATAATAGAGCCTGCGTTTACCTTATACCTATTAAAGTAACACTTCAGACAAAAATGAAATGTATACAATGTCCCGTTTATCATGAATGTAGTCAATCAAGCAAAACCTGTTTGGTGTCTGAGGTTTGCGACTTTAGTTTTGTCCTGGAGCCACAAGGCTAACGTAGCTAAAATGTAAGAGAAGCATCGTGCAAGATGCATTACGAAATTAATTACACTCATGCCAAGAAACATTGTTTGGTTCATCTATACCATTTGTACATAATCTGTTTCATAAATAGAATAATTACTTAAAAAAAAAAAATCAAACCATATTATCATCTGATTACATTGTGTAAGAGAAAACAGGAACTAACTTGACTCAAGGAATTAAATTGTAACCACTGGCAAATGTGATATAAGAGGAATAAAACACTTTAGGGCATGCTGTTATTGGAAAATAATCAAGCTTCTCATTGGGGCCCATCACACCTCCCCAGCATTGATTTTTCTTATAATAGCGCACCCTGTCATGATTTATTCCTTACTAAAGACTTTAATAAGAACATTTGATACAATGCTATAAAAAAAACTAGGGTTTAGGATACAGTCTGGAAATTAAATGTTTGCAAAGTTTTTTAAAAAAAAAGTAGTTTGTCTCCGGCGCCATCTTGTGTTTGTCTCCGGTATTGTAGGACACTACTGCGTCTAAACAGGTTAATCCTTAAACTCAGAATAACATTTTGTGGTCTTTTAACATTTATGATGACAATATATATTTTAAACACCGTCATATTAGTTTGGATAAGATAACTACACAGCTACACTGTTGAAATAACACATATAGCTTTAAATTAGCTCAATTAGCTAGTGTTTAAGTCTAGCTGGACACAAATGGAGGATTTAGGGTGGTAATTCAATAATGTAAGACTTTTATACAAAATACAGCCTAATAGGAGATTCAGGATTTGTAATCCTACATGTATTTTGATACCACTATCACCAAACATCAGGGTTAGCATCTTAAATTGCTAAAGTGTTTGGTAGTGTGTTGTTAATTAGGCCAGGGTTTAGCTGACAGGATCACTTTTATCACTTCAGCTTCACTTCACTTTGTCAAAAGCCATTAAAGAGGTCTGATGTCCAACATACATTCAAAAGACATCATTCTAGCTATATCCTTAGTGGACAACTGTTATTTTGTCAAACACTTTAGCATAATTAGCATGTCTAGTATATTAAGCTATATAGCTATATCAGGCTGTGTAGGTTTATCAGGTTTATAATTCTGTAAACCCTAATCAACACACCTACTCGTAAATAAATAAATAAATAAATAAATCCAATGGATATATCTTCACACTGATATGTGACCTAATTACACACACATACACACACTTATTTTATATATATAATATAAACAGAGAGAGAGAGAGCTTCAGGCGTTAACTGAAATTTGAATTTGAATTTGAAACTCTAACGGTCACGCACGAGCCTTGTTCGATCAGGAGCGAGCGCGCGCGCAACAGGTGCTAATTACACACTGTGGAGTTCGCGAGCAACAAGCTATTGAGATTGATTTATATCAAAACATGTCAAAATAATCTAATACTGATGTCGTGTACGTGTGCGCGCGTGCGATCGCGTTTAGCCCTCCCCTTGTGCCTTTTTTTTTTTTTTTCCCTTTCCTAACGCAAACCCCGACCAGCGACTGCGCGTATAAAAAGCGCACGTGAAGCAGTCCACACACATCAGCGATCAGCGCGCGCCACTTCTGAGCTCAAGGACTTCGGCTTGAATTAAAACTCAATCAGAGCCTTGATCTCAAACCTACAGCTTCATCTCAACACCAACAGTAAGTGTTATTCCACTTCTTCTCTTTAGAAAGCAGGAGCCAGTTGCATGGCTTTTTCCTTTTTAATGCATGAACTAAATAGAGAAATAATTTAAAAAAAAAAGCAGATCATAGTATAAATTATTGTACTAGTGTAGGCAGAGTGCAACTACAAAACATTTTATTATGCAAAAACAAGATGTGCATTTGTTTCAGATGTGCTCGTGCAATGACACTTGTAAAAGCACAAACTCATGCTCTAAAATAAGATGACAGAAGGGGAATTTTTTATTATTATTATTATTTTTGACACTGACCACTGTCAGATTCCTCTATCTTTCAAAGAAACTTAATGCATCAGAGTTGCACCATGTAACACCATGTGTGTACCTAACAAATATTTCATATTTTGACAGAAATTAAAATAAAGTTTCATTGTATTATATGCATTTTAGTGGGCAGATTGTTGCACGTTTCACAGATGCTGTGGTCATTAAATTTTCAGTTGACTGACATATCTGTTAAAGAAGTTAGTGTATTTCCAAAGCAATGAAATATTATACAAAGTTACAAAGAGAAAAGACAAATGCATATAAACAATGACTCGGTGCAAAGAAAAAAAAATATATAAAGTCTTTTAGGTTAACTTAAATGAGGCAATTAAAGAAGACAACTATGTACAGCTATGTCATCATTCCCAAACCCTACGCTTAGTGAATTCTGCCAGAATAAATTCATTACCTCCTATTTCTATTGTATTTTTTATTCCATATTACTGTAAATTAACAAAACATAGGTGTTTGTGTGTGTGTGGAATATCTGAAAATGAGGGGTTTTATGAGGTACGCTGGTTGCAGGGACACGCTGGCCGTGAATGCATGCATGAAGAGGATAAATTCACTGTTGAATGTTGAAATCTGTTCCTTCCAATATAAAAGAGAAACTTGTGGCTTTGACATTACAACGCAAGTCGAGCCGCTTTGACTCACACAGGGTATTGTGGGTAATAACAAACAGTGAGTGCGTTCAGAACCACGGACAGCGACAATCTCAGCCCCAGTCAGAGGCTGTGCTACAAGGACTTGGACCAAATCACTCGTTTACAGATTAATGATGTATAAAGAACCCAAAGTTTTCAATAAGGATTTGTCATTTGGCAAAAGCGTCACTGAGCCAAGTGTTTAGCTAAATACATTATCATACCTGTTATTCTGAATAGTTTCTCTATTGTAATCAAAGGAGATAGTGTAGATCACATTTTTTCCTTCTCCGATCCTTACAAAGTTTTTCCCATCACCACTTGCACATTGGTGATCTAAAGTCAGAGTCATATAAAGACATATATGTGATTGAAATTGATTTCCAACACACACCTAAAACTCCTCAGGACTCTACAGACACACCTGTTAATGCCTCACTTTATTTAGATACAGGTCCATTTACAATTTCTTCTTCTGATTAAAGGAATGACAAGTTTCTAAGTCTCATTTCGAGACATGAAAATTAAAAGCCCATGAAAACAGAAACTCTTCCAAATGTGAAATTAGTAATCAGAAACTAGAAAAATGATAACCTGCAGTTTTAATATCTGAAAACAGCCTTCGAGTTGATAAAGCTGCTGTATGTAGTGCATTAACATACAACAGCTACAAGTTATAAACGCCTAAGATTACAGAATAACGTTACGCTTACATGAACAAAACAGAACAATAATGTTCTCTCAAAAGGTACTTATGATCAATTTATGTAGCTTAAATGTGTTTTAAAGGTATGCTACATCCTCCAGGTCTGCTATCTAAAGATACATAATATGTACCCTTATAAAATATGTTTCTGAGAGTGACAAACGCTAAAGGTTAGAGCACAGTATTCAAGAGGATAAAGATAAAACATCCGATCACATTGAGTTCCCTCTCAGACATTGAAACTAATCAATAAAATGACATTTTATTCGCTTTTCTTTCAAATTGGTATTGATATAAAATAGAAGAAATGTCTCTCTAAAATATTGCGCTCTAATACACCTGAAATGTGTAATAGCCTAAAGATTGTTGTGAGATTGCTGTGGATGGTACCACATGGATACCATTAAGATCACTGTGAGTGGTCTCACTTTAGGATAGCCTAAAGATGGCATTTAATGAAAAAAAGCAGTCTATACCCAATTCTCATTCATTATACACTGGACACTTCACTTCACCTGGGTGCTATAGATTCAAATCTAAGGATTTTTTTTAATCCTGATTCTCATACTGAGGATCCTTCCAACACCCTCAGGAGTACTGTTTGACTCTGTAGTATACATTTGTGGAAGAGTAATGACTCATAATCGCACTATCCGCTGTCACCCAGAAGAGGTTTCTTCCTCATGTCTTCTCAGGGAGTTTTTCCTTGCCTCTGGCTTGCTCATTAGGGATCTACATCTAAATCCATATCTGGGTTTCTGTAAAGCTGCTATGTGACCATGACTATTGTTATAATGCTACACAAATAAAATTGAATTGAATCTAAATGAATTAATTCATTCCTCCAGGATTTGTTTCAGTGTAGTTGTCTATACACACACAGTAGGTGCTAATTCAATACTGTAGGTGTTCTCAATACTGTAGGTAATCTTTTTATAGATGAATTACCTTATTTTGCATACCTTTTGGATGTAGAGGAGTAAATAAAAGACAGGAGTTCGTTGCTCCCTTGAGATTTACCTGTAGCTTGCAACCTTCTTCAAAGAATTTTTCCAGGAAGCTTGTTAAGAATTGCGTAAAATTAACAACAACAACAACAAAAACTTGATTTAGCTAACTGTTTAACTCTAGTTAAATGGTGCTGGTTTTGATCATATCATGACCCAAGTATCTTAACCCTTGTGTTGGGTTCAGATCAAAAGACCCATCTGAAATTTTTTGGAATAAAAGATAGTTTCAGGTGTTATGGGACGACATGATCAGGGAGCAATTCCATTCCTCTAATCAAATTCCAATTAAAATTGTTAAACTTTTTCACTTTAATTAGACTAGGTATCATATGTTTGTTTATAGAAATATGATAATCTAACTGGAATAAACATGAGTTTTGGGAAGTTATGTTATACAGCCTGATGTCCCATATAAAAATACATTATATGATATATAATCTTGTGTTTTTTCAAATTTTGATAATATTTTTTGTATTATTTCTTAAATACCATTTAAGAAATCATATATATAGTTTGTTTTGGTTTATATTTATTTTAATTTTAGTTGCCTGTCTTCTTCTCTTCCTCTAGCTCTATTAATACTATTGCTTTGTGTATTGTAGTGAAGATCAGATATATTTAATATTTAAAAAAAAAAAATCCTTCAGCCATATTGCTATACAATCTAAAGAGATGGGCCAGTGAAACTCAACACTACTTAAGTGATGACTGAAATCACATGAAACTATTTACTTTTCATAATTACTGTGACATATGAAGGAAAATGTGTCTGGTGTCAACAGTTAAAGAAAGATTTTCGTTTATTTTTTTATTTTTCTCTAACAGATGAGTGTCGTATTGAAGTCGTGGACTGTCGTTTTCTCCCTGCTCCTGTGCGTTCTCCTGTATCTCAGCACCGTGGTGGACGCCTATCCGCCCAAACCGGAGAATCCCGGAGAGGATGCGGCGCCCGAGGAGCTCGCCAAATACTACACGGCTCTCAGACATTACATCAACCTCATCACCCGGCAAAGGTGAGAGAGACTAGAGCTGATTATATCTCATCACGAAAGAAGATCATTTTCTAAATTACAGAAGAAGCATTAAAAAGTGATTTTGATTACCTTTTAGATTATGGCACTGTTTTGTACAACTGTTTATGCTGATTCTTACGCTTCAGATATTTCAAATATATTAATGAATTTCCAATTTTCCAACTTTTCTGATTTCTAAGCTATTATACAGTTCATGATTTCAATTATATTACAAACAGTTAGATTTTAGATTATATTAGTTTATTTTAGCACTATTATACAATTTATGGTTTCTCATATATTACAGAGGCTCTGATGCTAGAGCTATTTTACAGTTTTTGGTATCAAATACATTTTTATTTAGATACAGATTTTCTGATTTTAGCCAGTGGATATGATTTTGCATATAATATAAAGTTTGTTGTTATTGATATAATGTCGATTTTCTGACTTTAGATTCATATTATAGAATTTCTCAGATTTCTCAGAGTTTCAGATTTTAGATATATTACAGGTTTTGTGATTTCTTATACATTTTAGATATAGATTGTTTTTTGTTTGTTTATTTCGTCACTATTACACAATTTATGGTTTCGACTATGTTACAGAATTATTTGATATACACTATAGATGCTATATTATATAAAATATTTAATTTACGCTATATTATAAAGTTTATTATTTGCAATTTCTGACTTCAGATACATACAGAGTTCCTCGGACTTCTCTGAGATTCCACTTTCTCTTAGGTGTGTTAGAATCTATGATAACTGTTAGAGTTTTCGGTTTCTGAAATGTTTAAGCCCAATCTAACAAGTTCAGAAGCTCTATTGGACTTCATGGCACACGGCTTCATGCCTCACATCAGCAACCCGCTGTTCTCATCCATCTCCTGCTCCTGTCACACACTGCAGTGAATCCATCACTCAGCTCTGTAGTCAGAGCCTAAAATATCATTATGGGTCACGCTGAAAAGGCTGATGGAGCCGTTTATTCGCGCACGGAGCCTATAAAAGCCAAGCAGATGCACAGTGAGTGGTTCGAAATCCAATCCTAAGCAAATCTGGCTGCTCGGAGATTCATTTCTGACTCTCTGACCGAGTTTATTTACACCTTTATGCTTTCTGAATGTCTCCTTGACATTTGAAAGAGAAAGACTCATTGTATATTGGACTTCTGTGCTTCATAACAGACTTATTCTTTGACCTTTACAGTAAATAAGGTCAAAAACATGCAAGGGAAGAGTACAGTGTTTGGATTAAATTGACTTTCAAACTATTCAGAGTTTTATAATCACAAGAAGCAGACATCCATACTAACTGTTTTTTTTTTTTGTTTGTTTTTTTTTGCGCTAAATTTATTAAAAGAGCATGCAGAAAAACATGAAGTCGGTCAACAGCACCTGTTGCAATGTTGAAACTGTATGAAACACAGTCAGAAAAACAGATATACTATATACATATATATATATATATAGTATTTTACTAAATATTTTTGTACCCAGTTAACATTGTGTTCAAGCAGGATTGTTTTTGGGAGAAGATTCTGCATTAATGGCACACTCTTATCACCAAAATCAAGTCAGAATTTTCTGACAGCTCTGAATTCAAGCACCGTGAGACACTGTTGGCATGTCAGTATGGAGGAAGCTATGGAAGTATGGTTAGCAGTTAATGCTAAGTGTAATTTTAGTCATACAGAGTCTTGTATGTTGATACTCCAGAACATTTTGTCTCATTTCCATGGTCTCTGTGTCTTTATATCGCCCATATCTCTCTAGCTAAATTGTTAGCTACCTTCCCAATGGAGAATGTTTCCCAACATCAGTTTGCTAACTAGGTTACGAGTAATAAGGCAAGGCAGCTGTATTACTTGTTGCCTAGCAACAGTGTTCTCCAGACTTTAAGCACCTGGTGTATAAATTCAGGAGTTGCGTTTAAACGCATCATTAATCGTGGCAGGGTGAACGCTAAGACATGCTTCTCCTGAGAGAGATGAAGCCATATGAAGCGTTAATTTTGCAGCTCTACATAAACTTTTTTTTTTTTTTTTTTTTTTAAATTAATTGTTGATACAGAGAAGTTTTCCATAAGTAGATGCTTTCTTAACATTTATGGAAGGAGTCTCCAGTGTCAGAGCTTTGTAATAGTCAGAGGTAAAGCTGTAACTTCAAGCTTTCATACATCTTCAGCACAGAAGAGTTTAGGCTTTGCAGTTTCTCTGTAATGTGACAAGCTGCAGGTATGTCATGCCTTAATGACTAAAAAAGGGCAAAAAAAGGAAGCTGTGGTATAAGAGGAATAAAACACTTCAGGATGTGCCTTTATTAGAAAATGATGAAGTTGAAGGCTACAAAAGTGTCTTCGCTTCATCATGCCACCCTGTCACTCATTATTTTCCAGTAAAATTACTTTCTTACATAATGCTCAGCAGGGTACAGGTGGTCCCACGTAGTCACTCCGTTTCACAGCTCACAGAATGTTTCAGCTTTCCCTTGAGTGCGCTGACGTTCCCTGCAGGCATTCAGGATGAATCTGGGCATAAAATTGCTTCATCGATATGAGCGCTGTGTGTGTGGCTCCGTATGAGAGATTCAGTTCTGTTTCAGCTCTGAGAGAAAACACCTGCAACTTTACCATCAGATCTGCTGCATTTACTATCAGCTGGAAGGACCATGCGTTTGTCCTTTTTTTTGATACACACGCTAATGAGATTTTTATTCTGTTAAAGATGATGATGGTGAAGTGAAACTTCTCCTGCTTCCGTTTGAGCTGTAATGTTTTTCCACACACGGTCTGACAGAGACACAGACCCACTGCACGACCTCAGGCCAATTACAGTTCTTTCTGTACTTTTCCATGCTGTCCCTGTCACATTTGTCGAGGGTTTTATTCACAGTGACATCATCTGAGTTGAAAAGTCTGAGAGAATTGAGAGGCAGTGGAGTGGAGTGTGGTGTGTGCGCTCGTTTTCGTCAGTGCATTTTCATTAGTGAAGGTCAGACATTGTGATAGTTCGGTTCATGTTTGGGGGAAAAAAAACAATCTTTCTGTGTCAAAGTGAAGGAGCTTATTGTGTCTAGTTTCTGACTTCTGTCTCTCTCTCTCTCTCTCTCTCTCTCTCTCTCTCAGGTATGGGAAGAGGTCGACTCAGGAGGGAAGTCTGGCAGACCTGCTGTTCGGAGACAGCAATGAGCACAACCAGCGATCAAGGTGAGACACACACACACACACACACACACACACACACACTCGCTCACACACTCAGGGCTGATTTATACTTTAAGAGACGTTTACTACACATAATAACAGGAACTAACTTCCTTCATGGACGTGCCACAACATTAGATGTAACTATAAAAGGATAAAATGTACAATGTGAGGTTCTTTTTTGCAAATTGTAATCATTGACAAACTGCTGTGGAATAAGTGGAATAAAACATGCTGTTAAAATACCGAAAAATAATAACTTCATCACACCATCCTATCATTGATTAGTTTCCTACAACAGAATGACACGGTGTTTTTTCCTTACTTATACAGGCATCACAAACAGTGAAGTAACAACGAAAATCTCCACTGAGGTGTATGCGGGAATAAAGGAGTTGCAATACAAAGTTCAGCGTTAGATTTTCACCAATGATTTTTTTTTTCTTTCGTCATTTTTCTGTACATTCTGGTTTGAGACGTCACGCTGGTGGACAGCGCCTGCATATGTGCGCCAAGTCAAAAATAAAAATTTCATTAATTTTGATAAAATTTAATTTAAAAAAGAGATCATATCATATATTTAAAAAAAGGGGGTAGGTTTAAAAGAAGTAGGTTTTTTCTGCACTTTCCTTTTTGGTTTTTATGGTTTTCATGGTTTCTATTTCCAAAACTAAGGTTACATAAACCCCTAATAAACGCTTTAGACATTGGTGTGTATTCTTTACCCCTAAAATCAGGTTTTAAACATTTTCACAAATGTACTTTAAGCTCTCTGAGCAGTGCAGGTGGATTTGATCAGAGCTGCATGATAGTCATTAGTCATTACAATTAAATATTAAATGCACCGCTTCATGAGGTCAGAATGGGCGTGTCTGAGCACAACACACACACTAAAGCGCGCAGGGGAGGTTTGGGAGTGTTTTTATACCACACTTCATGAATTTTTCACACCTGTGAGCAGATCAGAGGGACAGATGGGACGGTTGGCGTCCTCATCCCCCCTTTTCTCTCTCTCTCTCTCTCTCTCTCGCTCTCTCTCGCTCTCTCTCGCTCTGTCAGGAAGGAGGTGGGTTTGGATCATGACACACACTGAACAGCTGAGAGGCCATGACATTTTAACACACCATTAAATCAGACTTCAAAGGTGCAGGAAACAGCATCGAGCTCATTGCAGGGGGAAAAAAAAGAGAGAGAGAAAGTGTAGCAAAGGAGAAAACTGAACAATTTATCCATCACAGCTGAACAGTTTGTGGGGAAGAATATCACCAAGCTGTCATTTTTCTGTTCACTGTTGCAATCAAACGGATTATTTTTGCATTATTATGCAATCATTTCATGTTAAATTAACGTGAATGTGTAGAAGATGAATTATTTATAGAGATAATGTGTAGTATTTTTTGTAAGTAATTTGTAAATGTGTATACACGTAAACAATTTACTATACATTATTGCTGATATTTATAATTTATATGTTTATCATATTATATTTTATATTATAGTTTATCTTATTACAATAGTCGTAAAGAACAATTAAAAATATAGCAAAAATACATATAAATACATACATTTATTTTTATATTTAAATTTGCTGTTACATATTAGCATTTTATTATCATATTAACATCTTATCATAATATAAGATAGGATGATAATAAAAACATATTACATATCACATCTTATATTAATGTGTTTTATATTAGTTTTTCATATTATGATTTATTTTATAATATAATTATATAAGAATATAAAATATAAAAAAGCAAAAAATAAAATAAAATACATATATTAAAATTATTACATGTAAACAGTTGTTATATAATATTGTACAGAATGTTTATTATTAAGGCCAAACATATATTATATACTATAAATAATGTTGATTAGCCTCAGTGTTTGTTTAAAGCAGAATGAAGGAGATTTCGATTGCTGTAATGTTGCTCTGTTGTGTATATATGGAGGAGGTAATAACGTATAGACGTCCTGTCTCGTGTTTTTCAGGTATGACGAGTCGTACATGTGGTGATGCTCTCTGCTGCCCCCTGTTGGACTTTTGTGCCTCCCACTCCAGACCCTGCACCCTGCCACTGTCCAGCCATCGGTCTTCTCCTTCCACATTTCTCTCATATTCATCAAACTGTACATAATTTATTACTAGACAGAGAAACCATGTCTCTGGAAACATCACTGTGTCTTACGGAGGATTTATTGTTGCTGTTTGTACATATTAATGACTGTGATTAAAGGTTTACATGATGATACGTGACGTCTGAACCGCTCGTGTTTGCTGTAGAGGGAAAATATTTGCAGCTGCTTAAGTTTTAGGGTTAAAAAAAAGAAGGAAAATGATCTTTAATTTAGAGTTTATCGATGAAATTAATTTAATTGACTGAAATACAGAAATATCGGGCTAAATGTCAGTTTATTGGCCTGGTACACGTGCATGTACTAGGAATTAGTATTAGTGGACTTTGGTGTAACATAGATGGACAAAATATGCCAATAATATAAACACTGCAGATTCAAATAATGCAAATACTACAGTAGAATAACAGCAAAAACAAGCAATACAAAGATTATAGATAATATATATAGTCCACATTATAGATAAGGTTATAGATAAGATGGCCTTCTCTAGCCAGAGGCAGGTTGTGTCATAGTCTTTTCACTTTAAAAAATAAATTTAATTGTGTGCCTCAAAATGCTTAAAGTTGGAGATTTTTTTAATACCCAAACCCTGACTGATGCTTTTCTGGAACATTGTCCTGAACTTGTTTTGATAGCTGCTTGGATCGATAGCTCCGCTAAACTCCTGGAGCTTCCAGGGACAGGTGTATTCACACTGAGATAATGAAACACCTTAACTGAGATTGAACAAAGTTTGTTAAACTCCCATATCAGTGCACTTATACACACAGTACAGCCTGAATACACTCATTAGAACAATGCTAGCTTACCTACAATAACCTACAGCAGTTTTAATAAGTACATGTTTTAAAAAAAAAAAACATGGTTTTATAAGAACATATTTTGTGTAAAAATGTTACTCAATAACTAGTTACTCAACTTTTAGTCAATAACTAGTCTTTCCTTATTTAAACATGTGATACACAGCCACACAAATAAGGCAAACTATACAAATGACACAATAAATACAAAGACAGGAAAAAAGAATCTGTATGAGAAGAATTTGTATGTAAAATGAAATTATGATTGTTTTTTTGCGTTATGTATTTTATATATTTTACATATAGAAGTTATCGTTATCATATCAGTAAGCTCAAAATCTCCACTGACGCGCTTTAGATAATTTATTTAAACATGACACATTGACTTCAAACAATCCTATTCAAGTCTTACAGAAGGCAAACAGTTTAAAACTCTAATGTGTTTATCATAAATTTACAACATACATTAAAATATTGAATTTATTTATAGAGAATATGAGTGTAATTTATATGTAATTAATAAAACTGTACATATGTAAATAATTTATTATATATTATTGTGTATACATTATATATAAAGAACATAATTATATAAAATTATTATTTTAAAATGATTAAATTTAAACTATCAAATAAAATAAATATAAAAACATTAATAACATTATTTAACATAATAAAGCCAATTTAAATATCTAGTGTTTATTATAAAAGTATAAAGCATACTAAGATAAAATAATTTTTAAAAAATAATTAATAATATTAACAGAAATTATTTCAATAGACATAAGTTTTAGAGTAAATTTAGAGATAAAACTGTATACTATATGTAAATAATTTATTATATATTGTTAATATTTATAAAGAACACAATTACATGTAATTATATGTATTAATATATAATAAATATTAAACATTAAGAACATTAATTAACACAGAAATGCCAATTCGATCATAGAATTATAAAGTATGCTATAATATTGTAATGATGTAGAGTCAATATGTGTGTCATTATACTACAGTTAACAACTGTATATATGTATATGTACTATATATTGTATATATACTGTAATATTTATGAATAATATAATTATAAATATGGGGGGAAGGACAAAATAAGTATACGAAAATTATATGAAAAAAAAGATATAGTGTATATGAAAAAACTACATAAAATATATACATAGTTTTACAACTATACATACTATATATTAATAAATAATAGTTATTAAACATTAATAACATTAATTAATGAAACTATATGTATGTTATAAAACAATGTTAATGTTTAATAAGTATTATTTATTAATATATAGTATGTATAGTTGTAAAATTATGTATATATTTATGTAGGTTTTTTTTTCATATAAAACATAATATTTTTTCATAGAATTTTTGTATACTTATTTTGTCCTTCCCCCATATTTATAATATTTATATTTAAATATATAATTATATATTTTTATATTAATATATAAAAATATTAATTATAATATTATTAATTATATTAATCATAAGTATAAATATAGAAATAAGAACAAAAGATGAACCTCTTTCTAAATAAATGATGAATATTCATGTTATGAAATGAGCCTGGTGTTCATTTAAAGCGGTCTCAGTGGCTGTAAAGCAGCTGGTGGGCCCCACCGCGCACGTGCCGTTGCCCCTTTAAGATCACAGCGCGGATCTGAACGGTCGCGAGCGCATCACGGAGCAAGACAACACACACAGAGGCACGCACGCGCGCGCACGGACGCTCGCGGATCCAGAAGCCGGATACAGACAGGTAGAGTTTGATCATTTCTTCCTTTCTTTCTTCCTTCCTTTCCTCCTTTCTTTCTCTTTTTTACGCGGTGTGTGTGCGTTTGCGGTAAC
>CM040466.1:2830992-2861301 GCA_022758105.1 Pangasianodon gigas
AGAGAAATGGAGAGAGATGCTAGAAATAAAGAGGGAGAAGGAAGGATACGAGAGAGAGAGAGAGAGAGAGAGAGAGATGGAGAAATATCCAGAGAGAGAGAGAGAAATGGAGAGAGATGCTAGAAATAAAGAGGGAGAAGGAAGGATGAGAGAGAGAGAGAGAGATGGAGAAATATCCATAGAGAGAGAGAAATGGAGAGAGATGCTAGAAATAAAGAGGGAGAAGGAAGGATATGAGAAAGAGAGAGAGAGAGAGAGAGAGAGAGATGCTAGAACTAAAGAACTAAAGAGGGAGATGGTGGAATATGAGAGAGAGAGAGAGATACTGAGAAATAAAGAGGTAGATGGAGGAATATCGAGAGAGAGAGAGAGAGAGAGAGAGAGAGAGAAACATGGGACAGGAAATGAAAAAGAAATCAATAGCTGTACAGCATGTCTCTATTTTGCTTCCATTCCTGATTATATTACTATATAATTAATTATTCTGATTAATCATTCATGATTATGACAAGTGACATGTCTGAACCTCAGGTTATTCTTATCTTGTTACTGTTGTTTTTTGTCTTTTTTTAATAAAAACATATTTTTATATATTTTGTATATTACAGACAATTATTGTATTACAGTGAATTGTGATAAAATGTTAGCCAGTTATTATGGTATAAACATGTAGTGTTGCTGAAGCTTTGTTAAAGCGCTCATTTGCATATTATGTAAGGAAGAAAGCAATCAATCAGTGACAGAGTGGTGTGACATCCTCTTACTGCCAACACTAGCAGTGTTTTATTTATTAAAGAAAGACATGTCGTGCATACTTTTTATCCATTTATAGGTACATTTAATTTTGTGGAATGTCCGTGAAACTAGTTATCGTTATCGCTTATCACTTACTCTCTCAACGTTAATAAGAAAGAAAAAAAAAAAAAACACAGCTTGTCCTCCGTCCTGAAGATGTCAGAAAACTTAAAGTTACAGTCCGACTGATACAAAGCGCTGACACTGGAGACTCCTTCCATAAACGCTAAACGGAAAACTTCACCATATCAGCAATTACGCACGTTAATGTGGAGTCCCTGTGAATGAGCTGTTGCTATAGAAACGATGAAATATTAGCACGAGTGCATTAATATAAACCTGTGATTTGTAGCTGCACTGCTGTCAGAGCTGCTGCTCTAGAAAATTAATCAACACCTTCTGACCAATCAGATTGAAGAACTGCGGTGTAAAATATTTTTACCACAGTATTGTAAAAAATAAATAAATAAATAAATGAAACAAACTGATATCACAATAATGAATAAACAAGTGCTATATTATACATTTCCATTAATGTGATAAATTTAGATCCTCAACTTTTGGATCAGACCTAATTTGCATATTGTTCATAATCAGCATCCAGTAAAACGGCTTTGTCAGAGCGCTCATTTGCATATTACTGCTGTCTGTGATTTGCATAGTGGAGTATGACAAAATACAATGTTAAATTCCTTGTGTTAGTCATCAGGAAAGTGTGTGTGTGTGTGTGTGTGTGTTCTGTCATAGTTTTGAGCCCGTACGTGGATGATTCACCGTTAATAATGAGATTTACATTTTCTCACTCCAGCACACACCACTTACTGCCGCTGAGGTGGGAATATCAGGAGGGCGATTAGCATGAGAATAAGACAGGACGATGAACTGGCACAAGCTTTCACAGAGCACAAGGCCACTGTGTGTGTGTGCGCGCGCGTGTGTGTGTGTGTGTGTGTGTGTGTGTGTGTTTGCGCGTCTGGGGGGTGGCAGATGGGGTGTGGCGTCCCGGGCCCCAAAGAGCAGATGGAGATCAGGATTGAGTGTGATGACCATGGTGTAGCATTTACTAGAATTTTCTATTTGTTATACAATTTATTTAGCTGCAGTACATCAGTTTATCCATCCATCCATTAATTTATACATTCATCCATTTATTTATCCATCAGTCCATTAATTTTTCCATTAATTTATCCATTCATCCACTTATTTATCTATCCATCCATTCATTTATCCATCCAGCCATTTATCCATCTATCAAATCCATCTATTTATTTATTTATTTATTTATCCATCCATCCATCCATCCACTGAACATGATTTCTTTAAGTAGGATTTTCTGAAAAACTTTTCTTTGAGCCGATCGATGCCGTCTGATGTGGTGCACACTGAACATCACATGGCAGTGCCTGGTTAGTCTAGAATCCTCAAGCGTTCTTCAGTTGTCCCTCTGTGAGAACCCTTAAAGTTTCCGTGTAGAACCCTACATGTATCCTTACCTATTAGAAAGGGAAACTAAAATCTTTTTGAGAAGCTGTGAACCCTAAACTATACAAAGAAGCCTTGCAGAACCTTTTATTCTAAGACTGTCTGTCTAACCATCCGTCCTTCATCCATCCGTCCATCCATCTGTATGTCGGTCAGTCTACCACCCACTCACCCACCTATCTACTGTATCTGTCTATCTATTTATAGAATTATATCAATTTTGGTACCACTACAAATAACTTGTTTTTAGAAGTAAAATAAAAAGGCAAATAGAGGCAACCGATTGTGCACCTTTTCTCCTGTTCCACTGAGTTTAACTGATGAAGCTCAGCAGAAATGTCTTCAGTACTACAACAGGAGTCTTGTTGCCTTTATTTACTAGGACTAGACTCCATTCTTTCTGTAGAGGAACCCTCTGAGTGTTTCCCCCTCGGGAGCTGTGCTTGTAGACACGCTTAGCCGAAAGGAACTGGAGCGAATCCATTTGGCAGTCATGCTACAGAGCCTCTCTGCTGCTCACGTCAGACGATTTCTGGAAATATCTGCAGCTTGGTCTCACTCGCTCGCTTTCAGCGAGCGCTGAAGGCTCACAGTGGATCCGGAGTCTATCCGGGGAATACTGGGTGGGAGGTGGGAATACACCCTGGCTGGGACACCATTACATCGCCATCTGCAGCTCATTTATATTTATTTAGTTATTTATATATTTACATTTCTAGAACTGATACGACCCAGTTTAATAAGAGTTCCTGGTTTAAAGGATATCAAGCTCTAACTACCGCACGATTCATGTTTTTAAGTACCTTCTGCATATTATTCGTCTGTTTGAGGTGTGTGAGAAAGCTCGGTAATGTGTTCAGTGCGCAGTAATGCTTGGTGTTCATCCCTGAAACCTAAACCTATATCAGGAACAGTCAGATACAACTTCGCAACTAAGTAATGAACTAAAAGTCAACTAAAATAACCCGGAAAACTTTGCTAGCCATTTAACTAGTTAACCAGAACTAGGGTTAACCCGAATGCTGAAGTCAGTCATATGGGAATTAACATAATTTCCACCTTCCGACTGAGAAAAGGTGGGAAGTCGGAATTTTTGAGGCCTACACAAATATGCCGTGTGTCTGAGGAAATGAGATTTAAAAGAGGAATTTTGGTTACTGGTTAACTTGCATCATCCACTTCAGTTCTAAATAAAGATGAGGAAGGTGAGCACAGCTACATGCTCATGCTAGCCAATGCTGGATTAAAAAAAGCAAACTACAGCTGCCATTTTCATCCAGAAAATGAAGCTTTCAAGTCGTCCGATCTCTCCAGGCCAGTTTCCACCAAAGCGGGTATTGACGCATGACCTTTGGTGACCTGACGATTTCAACCAGTTTCAACCCTTTAACCATGGGTGAACACACTGTCCTGCTGTAAGCATCTACACGGGAGAAAACACTTTCACAGAAATTTAGATTACACAGTTATGACGAGAGCTCAGTTATCAGTCGTGATTTATCTTTCCTTTATCTCAAACATCAACATGTTTACGCCGATCTGTTACTGAGATGAAGTGTATTGTATGTTTGCCATCAGCCAATATCTGACTAACTCACATGAATATGTATGAGCACAGGATCGAGGCCAGAGTGTGTGTGAGTCAGGCTCGTTCATCCTGCCGAGACTCCCGACACACTCGGATATAAATATCCTCTTTACATCCACAGCGCAGTCAGACTAGAGATGCCGAGCGAGCTGTGTGTGTTCAGGTCAGGATCCACTAAACAGAGCAGTACTGCTTAAAGAATGGCACATAATTTTTTTATCAGTTTATGGTTACATTTAATGTTGTGGAACATCCATGAAGCAGCTCTAAACATACGTTCCCCTCACCAGCCTCAATTTTTTTTCCTCTCTTCTGAAGTTAATAAGACAAAAAGCTCAGAATCCTGAATTCAGAAGCACTGTGGTATAAAATATCAAAACTTGTAACAATTGGTGGTAACAATAACTCCGCTTCACACTGATTATTTTTCAATAACAGCACATCCCACAGTGTTTTATACCTTACTGAAGACACAGAAGAGTCCCAAACAGATTTCAGCACAAACACACGGCAGAATGAAACTCAGCAGGGATTACATTTTGTCCCACATCTCCTTTAGTCATCTTCAAACAAGTTACACTAACACATCATGGATACATGTGTGTGTGTGTGTGTGTGTGTGTGGGGCACTGGGTTTCCATTATTGCACTCTGATTATATTAAAGCTTCCTGAAAATGGTTTAAATCCACAGAGTCAGTGTTTGGAAGGGAATGAAGGCCCCTAAAACCACAGTTTCACCACACTCTGATCAGGTTTATAAAGATGCAGGGTAATAATTTTTTTCCTGGTACAGCGATAACAAGCTGAGAATCATGAAACGGCACCAGAAAACAATTACAGCTGCTTTTAAACTTCCTGTCAGGATCTCTCCCTGTCTCTGTGCACCTGCTCACTGTTATTATACTGTCCCATGTGGGGGGTTGCAGCATTGTTCTCCACACACACACACACACACACGTCTGGCTTATCATCCTGAATCACGTGCCATCTCACTCTGAACTCGCCAGTGACGCAATACCAGGGGTGTTACTTGGACTGTTCATCATCCGGTGCTGAGCCCAGATTCTTCTCCATCAAAAAACTTTAAAAACGTACATCAAAACTAGACTGTTTCCATGCATTCTTTCTTGCATATGAGGGCTAATTGCTTAAAAGATGTGAAAACTGGAGAAGGAAGGAAGGGTTTGGATTTGATTTACCATTTAATCTGCACAAGAATAATCCAGCCACTCAGAATGTCTCAAATCAGCATCATATCAGATACCTACTGCCATCGTTACTAGGCCTACATGATGGAAAATCCTTAAAAAAAAAAAAAATACAATGGCAGTTTCACGAATGAGAGTTGAAAACAGTTAACTACTCAAAGTGACTGAGTAAACTTTCATAATCTGGTTGCAGAATCATTGCTGATGAACCTACTCGATATGAACCACAATTCCCACCTCAGTGATGCAGGTAGTAAAACATGAGAAAATATTAAATATAAAAATGAAGACAGTGACTGAATTCTGTCTTTTAAAAATGATATTATCAGGTTAAATTTTGCCTACTTCAGTATAGTTATGACCCAGCGACTCGGTTTAGCTGGCTACGGTGCCATGCAAAATACGTTAGCTGTCCTTATGCTCTGCTCATATCATGTTCATGTAATTTGGAACTCATATAGACATTTACACACTTTGTTTTCCTGCTTCAGCATGAGAGGATGTTAATGTTTCAGTTTCACCATTTTACTGGTACAAAATCAGCATATATCCATTTTTCCCTTCACACTAACTGACCGTGTGAGCTAGCGTTTGGCAGAATTGAGACCTGTCAGCCAATAAGACACGAGTATTTCCACGTATTTTCCTGTAAACTCTCTCTGATTGGTCTTACCTCTGTTAACTGAAGATAAAATACAACACTCCATTCAGTGACGATACAAAATTACAACACTGCTGACTTCTTTTACTGATGTTCAGTTACGCAGTGACAAAATGCTCCAAGTGAAAGAAAAAGTCTTCGGGGCTACAGGCCGGAATGTCCAGGCCAGGTTACGCCCCTGCACAATACGCGTAATAGCGCATGTTTCTAAGCACCGATTTTCAACTACAAGTGGATGAATTGAGTTACATTAACACAACTTGTTTTCGTACATCCAACATGATTTCATCATGTATTTTCAAAGCTCTCAATAAAATCGAACCCTGTGCTCTCACAAGAGAGAAAAGGGTCAAACATTTCCCACTGCACTATCATGCACTGTCACGTTAACAGAGGTGGGTAAAGTATCCAAAATCTGTACTCAAGTAAAAGTACAAGTACTTATGGAAATATTTACTCAAGTAAAAGTAAAAGTAACAATCTTAATAGTTACTTGAGTAAGAGTAAAAAAGTATCAGATGAAAAAACTACTCAAGTAGCTAGTTACTTCTGATCTGATTGATATGAAGCGAAAACCCTGAATTTCAAACTACTTGGAGAGCTTTCACACACCTCTCCTTGAAAGTCTCTTTGTTCTACTTATATAAAACCTAGGTTGAAGTAAAGTAGCCTATCTCAGTCCTGTGATGGGCACATTAACATCACACACCCTGTCATTTGCAATAAAATCTCAAACACACCCAGATGTTTTTCTAACAGTTAACTCTGTCTTTATTTTCACATTCACAACACAAACTTGTCAGCATCTGCATTTAAACAAGCTAACAGAGAACAAAAGAGAAGGTGTGTGTGCAGAGTGTGTGTTTGTTATTATGTTTGTGTATGAACTTGTTTATGTGTGTTTGCGCTTCAGTATGTGAATGTTTATTTGGTCATATGTTCTTTCTTGAAAAATCTGTTTTTACAGAATTTTACTGTTGAACTTCAGTAGTGCCCATAGCTACCAAATTACCATTAATAGGGTTCAAATAGGCATAATTTTGACACTTACCGCTACGTGGTTTTTCAGGTTGGAGTTCGTTTTGGTGCACACAACATGCATCGCATTATGAAACTATTCTTTTTGACATCTTGGAGTGAAAACATAGATTGAACTTGAGGCCACGGGTCTCGCACACGTCTTCCTCTGCTTCAGCCATCATCTTCGAACTAAACGCGCGCTAAACGTAAGCGGGAGATGCGTAGCAGCCTCTCCAACGTCTCGCGAGACTTGCGAACAAGTCATATAAACTAATTATTTAAAAAATCTCATATTTATTACCATTTGACAGTAACGGAGGAACGCAGCCAAATGTAGCGAAGTAAAAGTAAAAATTTTTCACTAAAAATGTACTTGAGTAAGAGTAAAAGTACACATCTTTAAATATACTCTAAAAGTACAAGTTACCCAAAAAATTTACTCAAGTAAATGTAACGAAGTAAATGTAATTCGTTACTACCCACCTCTGCACGTTAATGCTACGTGAATTGATTACGCTCATTCTACATCATTCAGACTAGTAATCTGAACCTTGTTTAAATTACATTTAGCAGAAGCCATGAAAAAAAAAAAAAATTTGATGAGAAAATGTAATACTAAATATGTTCTCTTAAATCTGATCGACCACATATTCCCTTTTTTCAGCGTACCCAGCAATTTACTGGCAGTCTTCAAACGACATCTAAAGACCTACCTCTTCCTGAAGTACTTAAATTAGCACTTTAATTTAAAAAATATTAAATTATTGTTTAAAAAAACAGTTTTTTTTAGACTAAGAGCATTCTTAGTGTGTGATTTAGTGAGCCAGTATCAGCATGTATTTATTGATAAAGACTTTGGATAAAGCACTTCGCTCTGAATAAGGGCATCTGCCACGTGCCATGAATATAAATATAAAAGTAAATTTAGCCTTGTGAGCTTGTTAGTGGTTATCCACATGAGCTAGCTACATAAACTGTAAAGTCTTATCTTAACTGGTTCATTTTATCCAACTTCTGGCAGCTTCATGATGAGTAGCTTACTTATATTTGTAAATACAATTCAAATTTGGGTAAAATAAGAACAGACTGATCTAAAAATACTGTGGGCGTGCTCTAATATAATAAATTCACTTGATTTTCCAGCCCTAAAGCAAAACTAAACACAACAACGTAAGCAGGAGAATAGCTATTGTTTGACCACATTGTTTGACACTAGTTTCTTTGGTAAGACTTTTCGAGGGAAATTCTAGAGATATTAAAGTAGTTTTTGGAAAATCAACAGATTGTGTTAATGAAATCTGCAAATAAAGCATTAACCTCTCTCTCTCTCTCTCTCTCTCTCGTTCAGAGATTGCGTCATCATGCCTGTGGCCGCCACTCGCACGGAGCCTGGTAAGTCCTCAGCGCTCCACTGTTTTTACCGTGCCCTTGTTGACTCAGAAGTGTTCGTCATCTATACACAAGTGGCCACTTGCAGTGAGAACAACTTAGCTGAAGCAATTTCATCAAACCCACTCAATTTAACTCAAACACTGCACACAAGCCCAGACTCGTTGGCTTTCTTGCTCAAGGAAAGTGCAGCTTGAATTTAAATGAGAATTTAATTTAATTATGCTCCGATTTAGAAGTAACCTCCATTCCAAAACACATGCAGCATATTTATATTGAAATATTTGTTAAGCAATTTTGGTGCTAATTTGTTGGTTGGTGGTGTGTGTCTTCATTAAACCCAGGATAAATTTGCGGTTTTGCATCACGCTGATGTCACAAGTTGACATTGTTATTGCTAGCACAGTTACAATGGTGTTTAATAGGAGAAAAATATTGTAAATGGTCTTACACATAAGTGATAATCAGGTTTCTCTGTGAGCTCCTACAAACAAAAGAGCAAGAGCTTCTTTTCTCACTCACCATTTTCCAGTGACATTAAATGTCATTAAAAAGAAATCCAGCATTGGATTCAGAGTTGCAGAATGCGTTGCAGCTATACAGCGCACCTCTGCAGGGGGATCAGCGTGATGGGATTAGCGTGAAATCTGGAGCTTTGGAAGTCGATCAGTTTGAGTAAACTGGACTAAAGTGCCGCTGCATCGCTGCCTTTAGGTAAAGATGAATCGAGAGCTATGTCCCCCTGCACCATTATCAGCAGGTAGTCAAACGGCATTATGGGTAATTTACTGGTTAATATAGCACTTATTTTTTATATATTTTTGTAAGATTATTTTCTTATTTTCTTTCTTTCATTATTTGTGAAGGTTATCTTCTCTTTACAGCATTTCTCCTTTATTCACATTAGATTCAGACACATACAGTAAAAACATTTTTGTATAGAGGCATAAAAAGAAAAAGCTGAAATACAGAATTTCTTCTCTTATCCCTATTCATAATCTCTAATGTCTCTCTCTCTCTCTGTCTCTGTCTCTCTCTCTGTAGCTCAATCGCAGGCAGATGCTCTGAGTGACAGCACCAGCTCCGCCACTGCCAATGACCTTGACCTCATCTTCCTCAAAGGCATCATGGAAAGTCCAGTGGTGAGTTTGATTAACAAAACACACACTCAGACATAATACTGTACAATGTTGGTGTGTTGGAGAAATGTCGGTGTGTTCTGCAGAACGCTGAGAGTCCAGAGGAACCTCGTCTCGAGGCTGTGGGGGACAAAAACATGGAGCTGCTGCAGGACATCCTGAGGGACCTGAGTCCGATCACACATCGCAGTAACACAGCCGCTGAGCTCTCAAACATCCTCAACCAACCACATTTCCAGGTACACACTCAATACACACACACACACACACACACACACACACACACTATGCTTCTAAAATTACAAACTTTAAAATATTATATAATATTTTCTTCTCCAGTTTTCTTGGTTTTTAACTCTTGAAATGTCGAGTAAGGCGTAAGAGCTTAAAACTCCATTTGGAACACACACCCGGTCACATGTATAACCTGGTGCATTAATGTGCTTAAACTGACAGCCGTGTGATGTGATTGGTTTGCAGTCTCTCCTGGAGACCCACGACTCGGTGGCCTGTAAGACGCGTGAAACTCCTCCGCCGAGCCCACAGGCCTCCGTGGAACCGAACCTGCCGCCGGTCCCCGCTGACGCCGTGCGCATGGTGGGCATCCGCAAAGTGGCCGGGGAACACTTGGTACGTTTCCCACGACATAATTTTATACATGACAAGGTTAAGCCCTGGTTTACAGTGGTGCTAAATTACATACAGTATTTCCTGGTTTTGACAATATTCTTGTTAAATGACAGAGTAGCAAGAGATTAACAAAAGAATAAATCCTCTCACAGTGTATGATCAATGTGCAGTGAGTAACGGCAGGACACAAATGTGCATGCTTGGTGTGATATTTGTTTCGGGAAATCCGCGAATCGCTGTCAAAATATGCAGCGGGTTCCAGTACACAGACAGACAGCAACCAGCATAATCTATACTCTTACCGTCAACATCAGGAAATACAAAGAGATGAGGACTTATAATAAAATTGAAAAAACTTTGACTTAACAGCACGAATGGACAATAAAACACAGAAACAGCAGGTGTACATAGACAAACTAATCAAGGGTGACCATCAAACAGGTGAACACACTGGGTAAGAGACCAATGACACAACAGGGGCGGAGATATGGTAAATAATTTGTTCAAACCCCTCCATCTTCAGGGCGTGACATTTCGAATTGAGAACGGAGAGCTGGTGATCGCGCGGATCCTGCACGGCGGGATGATCGATCAGCAGGGTCTCCTCCACGTAGGGGACATCATAAAGGAAGTGAACGGTAAGGACGTAGGGGACGACCCACGCGTTCTCCAGGAGATGCTGCAGGAGGCCAGCGGCAGCATCGTGCTCAAAGTCCTCCCCAGCTACCAGGAGCCCCAGCCCCCCAGACAGGTAGCAACATGGAGTTTGCCTCTCTGATTAGCTTGGTGTGAATTACATGACAGTAGTGAAGCTGCAAATCAAAGATTTCTATTAATGTATTTATTCTAATACATTATCATACATAGTAACTGCTCATTCACATGGACCTTTACGGCAGACAAGGAGGAGTCTCCAGTGTCAGAACTTTGTAAAAGTCAGAGATAAAGCTGTAACTTTATGTTTTCTGCCATGGGGAAATTCTTCAGGACTTTACACTTTGCGGTTTCTCAATAACATAAGCTGCTTTTTTTTATCTTATTCCCATTTTTTACACATATTATGTTGATTATAGTGTATATTAGGGGTGTATGTTAATTGTTTTGTTTTCTATTTTGAAAGTATATCATGCATCTTTATTTAGATTTTTTTTTTTTTTTCGGTACAACTCCAAAAATGAATAGACAGGAATTTTTGAACAGAAATGCTTGATACTGTTCAGATCTTTAAATACGTTTAGGCATAAGCCTAAGTAAAAGTTTGATTATGGCATTTTGTACATCAGTGCAGATTTTGAGTGCATATGCTTCCGTGTTTGTAATGGTAATGCATCAAGAGCATCGATCGACAAGCTGCCCACGTTTGGTTTCTGAGCATGACCTTTAACCCTCAGCCGCTGCAGGGGGCACTGTACCAGGGCTACCATGTTCTGATCCATGCAAAGAAAAACAAATTTCATTGTCCTGTAAATAAATGTGTATATGTATGACGACAGAAAAGACAGTAAAGTAAATCTTTTCTTCCTTCTTTCTACGTTCTCACAGGTCTTTGTGAAGTGCCATTTTGATTACGACCCGGCCAGTGACAATCTGATTCCCTGTAAGGAAGCCGGACTGCAGTTCAGCAGCGGAGACATCCTGCAGATCGTCAACCAGGAGGATGTCAACTGGTGGCAGGTACGACTAGCAAGACATGAAGGATCCCAATCACATTCACACACATACACACACCATCCAACTAACATCTTTCACTGATGTTCCACAGCGTTAAACGTAACTGTAAATGGATAAAAAGTACAGAGTGTCGTTCTTCAATAAGAAAAAAAAAAAATTTGTATTCCTTAAACTGCTGTGGTATAAAAGGAATAAGTCCACTTCATGACACCACCCCGTCGTTGATTACTTTCCAATAACAGCACAGTACTGAGTGTTTTATTCCTTACTTATCTAATATGTCAGTTTCATTACATAAACTGTCACTTAAATTAACTGTAAAATGTGATCACGGAGGTGAGCATGTGTGTGTGTGTGTGTGTGTGTGTGTGTGTGCAGGCTCGACGGGTTCAGGGAGGAAGCGCCGGGCTCATCCCTAGTCAGCTGCTGGAGGAGAAGAGGAAAGCTTTTGTAAAGAGAGATGTGGAGCTCCCACCAGCAGGTAGCGCTGTTCCTGTGCTATAAAATAAAAACCACAGAGGTGCGAGAGTGTACACTAGTCTTTTTATACAGCCATTTATCATCATCAGTGTTAGAATTAACAGGCAATTTGATTTTACTCTTAGTCTTTTGACAAAAATAGATAGTTGTAGTTTAAGTGTTTGGATAGTAGGCAACATTTTATAACATGATATTTCCAAAATTTTGGACAATAACAATATATACAATTTGATGGAAATGTGATCTGTGAAGATCAAAAGTGGGAACAAAAGTGTTTTTCTGACATAAAGAGCCCACAAGTAAAACGGAAGAGAGATTTAATCAGGAGATTTAATAACTATTGGGAAAGTGGAGCATGTTCTGATGATAATTGCGGTGAACATCAGACTGCTGAGAGCAATGATATTTACGCAGAAACAATAGAAATACACATTTGGATACGCCAAAAGCAAGAACAGAGTCATATGGATTTTAAAATGGATTCTAAAATGGATTCATGTCATAAGACAAACTCTATATTTCAGATTTATTTTGTGACTGAGCAGCATATCAGCCTGAGGATCCCTGCTTCAAGCTGTCCTTAAAATAACTGTTCAGATATTGGGTTGATCTACAAAGTCAGAAACTTTAAGAAAAAAAAAAGGCAGTTGGGAGCTTTAGTGTGTAAGCTAAAGGGAGCGCTGCTGTGTTTCAGGCACACTGTGTAGCGGGATTGGAGGCAAGAAGAAGAAGAAAATGATGTATCTGACCACTAAAAATGCAGGTTTGTGCTCCAAACATTTTTATTTAGCATCACATCAACCACTGACTAGAGCATTTAAGGCCTTAAACTCCACAAATATGCCACAGCAATTTGAATTTTATATGAATGAAGTTGTATTTAAAGCACTAGCCCCACCCCTTTTACAATACATTTTATATTTATTTATTTGGCAAACACTTATCAAAGTGACTTACAAATTAGGGAGTATCCAATCCAAGCACAGCGCTGAGAAGATTAAGGATTAAGGTTATGGGATTAATTAATAACAATAATTAACGGTCTTTACTAGACCCCTTACGTTCAACATTCTTCCACTGGTGCGATTGTTAGTTGGAGAGTGTTGGATTGGAGTATACATTCCTTCTCACCTCACTCAGATTTCGACATGCATGAGCTGATGATCTATGAGGAAGTGGCCCGGGTTCCTCCGTTCAAGAGGAAAACGCTGGTTCTGATCGGAGCTCAGGGAGTCGGGCGGCGCAGTCTAAAGAACAAGCTTCTGGTTTCTGACCCTCAGCTGTTTGGAACTACAATTCCCTGTGAGTAAAAGCTGCATTACTACCAGCACAAGCACACAACCTCTGTTTATAGTGTGCGACTCATTACAGAATCAGATATTAGCCCTAAAGAGTGACTAAACTAAAGTTCTGTTGAGACCTTGATGATATTTTCCTCCACTAGTTTTTACCTGAAAAAAACCTAAATATCTCTATACAAGAATATAAGAGAAAAGTATTTCCATTTAACCAAAGAGTAAAGGTTGCCGCATGATCCCTCAGACACTTCCAGGAAGCCTAAAGCAGGAGAGAGGGAGAACAGGATGTACGCCTTCACGACCAGAAGCAAAATGGAGGCTGACATCAAAGCAGGCCGTTACCTGGAGCACGGCGAATACGACGGAAACCTGTACGGCACCAAGATCGACTCCATCCACGAGGTATCCGAGGCAGGACGTCTCTGCATCCTGGACGTCCACCCACAGGTGAGATTAGGAATAATTCTACCAATGTCTACCAATGATTTTAGTCCTAATAATGGATAATACAATGATATATGAATGAGACATGAGCTTGATTGTGTACGTGTTCCTCTAGGCTCTGAAGATCTTGAGGACGTCAGAGTTCCTGCCTTATGTAGTTTTCATCGATGCTCCAGAGTTTGAGGTGCTCAGATCCATGAACAGAGCAGGCATCGAGGCAGGAGTGGTCAGCAAAGAGCTAACGGTGCGAGCCTCAGTCCATTCTGTTTTACAATCCATTAGCATTTTATTTATGGCCAAACAATATCCAACCCCTGACCCCCCACACTCCAACCCCTAACCCCTCAAACTCCGACCCTAGCCCAACCCTAAGGGTTGGAGTTTGTGGAAGTGGTGGCTCAGCGGTTAAAGCTTTGGGCTGGTTGCTGCCACTGTTGGGTCCTTCAGCAAGACCCTCAACTGCTCAACTGTAAGACGCTTTGAAGAAATTTAAATGTAACTCAAAACACCCTAAACCTAATAACCCTAACCTAACCCAACCCTAACTCTACCCAAACCCTAACCCTGGCAGAGCCCTAACTCAAGCCTCTCTCTAACCTTTTCCCTAACTGTAACCAACCATAGTCCAACGGTTCCCTAGCCTGGTCCTGGAGAAACCCCTGTCCTGCACATTTTAATGTTTTCCTTTCTCTAACACACAGGATTTAACTAGTCAGCTAATTACTAGCCCTGATTTGAAGTGGGTGTATTAGGCAGGGAGACCACTAAAATGTGCACGAGGGGTTCTGCAGGAACAGGGATGGGAACCTGTGCACTAAACCATCTCTAACCCAACCCAAACATTAAACCTAGCTCAATCTTGATGATAACCAAACACCAACCCAGTCCTAACGTTACCCAAACCATAATCCTAGCCCAATCCTAATCCCAGTCAAACCCTAACCTCAAGTATAACCTTAAATGGCAATGTCATATAACAGACAAATCAGAACTGCAGCATGAATTTTCACATGCTGAACAATAGTAAAGGCTGCTACCACAAATGAAGCGTTTGGGAAATACAACAATCTGTGTGTGTGTGTGTGTGTGTGTGTGGCATATAATAATCAATTAAGCAAATCACCAAAACTCAAATTTTTCACCAGGTAATTTCATCAGCAGGCATAGTTTTACATTAGCAGAAGTTTTAAAAACGCAATGCTCTTCCTACCAGTAAAGTAAACTAGAGAAGACAATCGAACATTAATGGCTAGCTTTGAGGGCTGGTATTGACTGGTTTGCCAGATTTTGGTATATATACATATCTGGCACTTGGACATCTTAACTCTGAGTCTATTTTATTCTTGTTATTGGCAGGATCCCGAGCTGAACAGGATACTAGATGAGAGCTGGAGGATTAAGAGGGCGTCGGGACACTACTTTGACCTGACCATCGTAAACGACGGCCTGGACGGGGCATACAGCAGACTGAAGACTGCCTTAAAGAAGCTGAGTGGAGTTGAACAGTGGGTTCCAGTTAGCTGGGTGTTTTAGAAAACTGCCCTCATTCACAAACATCATCCCTTATTTCATTTAGTGACTTTACATGGAAGTGTATTTATTTATTTATTTATTTATTTTTATTTATTTATTTAATGGTGGTAAACCTGAGTGAGAGTGTGTTTTGTAGCTTCTACCTGCCCTTCTCATACGTTGCTGTACGCAGTTACAGCAAAACACGGTTTCTGAGTGGCAAACATTTCTGCTAAAAAAAAAATTTTTAAAATAGGCTGTGTCTCAAATCACAAATCATTTGAGTGTTAATAACTGCAAACAAATAGATAGAGCCTGATGAACAGCTAATATCACTATAAGTATCACTATTGTTTACATCACATGTATTTTTAAGAAGTGAAATTTAACTCCACTTAGGACAAGTCTGCTCTAATCACCAATACTGTAGATTACGATAGCATTAATAAGCATTATTTTAAGCGTTGGATGATAGTATGTGATTTGAGACACAGCAGTAAAAAGTATTTAATAACACACACATACACATGATGACAGCTAAAGGACAAAGGGACTATAACAATGTCCAAAACTCTTGCACTAATACATCAGGGAGAAAAACATGCAGTCCACTACCAAGAACTGCTTTACAGTTTTTACTTCTTTAATGTGCACTAATACAAGTTCATATAACTTTTTATTAACTAAAAGCAGTAGGATGATAACGCATAGGGAAGCTGTGCTGATTGGGTGAATGTATAGCAAGTCTGAAATATACAAATCCAAGTGCAGAAAAAGCAGAGATTCGAAAGTTTCATTCCAAAAACTCTAAGAGAGAACAAAGAAAGGTTAAAAAAAAATGCAGGATAAAATACAAAAGCAGACTTTAATAGCTGTGAGTATGAGTAGCCTGTAACTATGAGCCTATACAGACAATTAACAAGCAACAAAAAAAAAACAAAAAAAAACAGAGCTTTGTCCCTAACGATGCCCTACTCCTTGTTCCCTACAATCAGCAGTGTGCACTTACTAAAGGTCTGCGTGTAGAAACGTTTAAACCTGATAACACCAGCAAAAAACATGTACACTAATTTATTAACAGGGACTATGAAGGACTGTGACTTTCACATGACTCACATGACTTCATGTGACGTGAGCAAAACAGTATGTCTTGTCCAGCTTTGTTTGTTTGCTTTAATGAATATGCAGTTTGAGGCATTTCAACCTAAAAGTGGAAAATACCGGGTGGAGTCAGTGCAAATGGATTCATGTCTCATCTGCAGTGTGATTTACTAAACCTGGCTGGAAGACATTTCTGATAATGGCAATTCCACAGTTAATTCCAAATTAAAACACGTAAAGAGCATGTATTAAATTTGCAGAAGCCTGTTTCCACAAGATGGAGACAAAAATGAAAGATCTGAACCAGCTATGGCTATAATAAACAAACAGCACATCCAGCCCGGTTTTTGTGCAGTTCAGTGTATGTTTCTGGGTAAATCAGTTTTGGTGTTATAAGAAGAATAGAACACTTCGAGACGTGGGTCCATGCTGTTGATTGTTTTCCTAGAACAGCACAGCCCCATGTGTTTTATTCGTTACTTAATACTGCTCACTATCACAGCAAAACAGAAAACAAGCATGACTACTACACAACAATTCTGTCTCTCTCTCTCTCACACACACACACACACAGCAATGACCTTTGCAGCCACTGCACTATTTTGGCACTGCTTTAAAAAAAATCACAGCACAAAATGCAAACACTGGCACAGCAACCATGAGCAAATAACAGCAAAGCCAGTCATATTACTCACTCATTTCAGCGAAAAGGTCATCCAAGATGGTGTTTAATTCCAAACTCTGCCTCTGAAGAGCTTAATGAAGAGTTTAACCAATCCATTTCATACTTCCTGAAACATCCTGCTCCTCAGATACGCCTATTTCCAGTCATGAAGATAAACTTTGTGCTGCTGAACTTTTAGAAACTAAACACTTCAAACAAAGCAAAGCAATGTAATTGGAGGGCCAATTAGTAACTTCCAGATCACGTGATCAAATTAAACGCTTCCTATTGGATCTCTGTAAAAATGAGGAAAAGTGACTGATTAGCCTACATTTCAAATTCCCCAACTGTTTTGTATAACAAGTGTTATATCTCATGAGGAAGACGTTTCAGGTGAATATGAAGTTAATGCTATTAAATTTAGGTTTAATAGATTAACATTTATTTGGCTATCATGGTCTACTTCAAAACGCTAACACAGTGAGGAGTAATCAGCTAGCCACACAGTGACGTCAGCGCCCGGGCTCACCCGAGTCACACGCCCAGGTACGCCTCAGGACTTCCCCTCTGAGCACGTCACTGATTTGCCTGTCATGTAAAATATTTTTTTAAAAAGTGAACATAATATCCAGGACCAAATAATAAGGACCAAATGTTTTAAAATAAAACCAGTTCTTGGTAGTGGACTCACACTTTTAAAGACACTACTGTAGTTTCCCTTACAGAAAAATCCCATACATTTCACACGTGATAATGTGAACATATTTCACCTGGCCATGCACGTGAACTGAAATAAACACGTGAGCTGAAATAAACACGTGAGCTCACTGGTCACACCATTATTCCTGTAAAAAATAATAAAAACACTACATGTGAGTATTGTGGGAAACATGACACGTGAAAGGTCCTAAAAACAACCCATCCACACACACACACACACACACACACACACACTATAATCTTGTGATTATTCACACGTGAAGTTGTGACTTTTCTGTAAGGGTCAGTATTGAGGTAAAACCAGATTCAATCCTCACATCACTGTTTTTATAATAAAATTATATAAACCTGTAATATTGACCAAGGCAATAGTTAATAGTCTGGTGTTTTTCTACCAAATTCTATTTTATTATATTTCGTGTGTGCTTTCTTCAACTTTACTCGTCATGCACGTCCACATTGTAGTAGTGTAGGATGTTATTTTATTTTTCACACCATGGAGGCTTGTATTTAAATCCCACATTATATCTTTATTGTTTCATTGCAGAATAAGTATACATACAGTAGCAGCTCAGTTGCCCAGAAACCTGCAGTGTGTCAGATTAGTGACAGTGTTGTCGCTTATTTCGTGCTGATTGTGAACAAATAGATAAGTAATGGAGAATGTGTGTCTCCTCACTGCATGTGTTTTTGTGTGGTATTAAATCATCCACTGCTTTGCATAAAAAACAACAAAACAGATGTGTTGTTATCTGCTCTATGATAATCTCCATACTGCAAATCGGCTCACATTCATTCATGCAAGTTGTAAGCATTGATACTGGCAGCTATTATGTATGAAGGGTGTGAATATACTAATGAGGAATTTAAATAAAGCTCACTGTGTTTGTTCTTTGATATTTTCTACATGATGTAGCTACATTGAATGTCTAGGCTACAAGGGTTTACATTTGTCCTGTTCTGCTTGTGATACGTTTTTCTGAAATAAATGTCTGAAACAAAGTCTCTTGACATCTCTGATTAAAATACATCTTTTGGATGTCTGCAAGATCAGGTTCCAAATTGGGAGGCAAAATTTGAAGGACAATATGCTTGACCTTTTGCAGGCCTTACCGGCCTTGAACATGTTTTTGTGGATATTAAATGAAATCAATAAAACTGTTTCGTAATTTCTTTATGTCAATAACTTTTGGATGTACGTGCACAATGACTCAGACAAACTATAAAACTTAAGAACTTCTCTATAAAAGTCTTACAATTATAGAACAATCATAAAAGTTAATCTAAGGTGTACTACACATCTAAGGTTTGGTCTAAAGTCTGAAGATTTTCTTTTTTTTTACTTTTAGAATACCACAAGGGGGCAGAGTTTCTCTGACTGTCTTTATAACAACATTCTTTATCTTTCTAACAAATATTCTGATCTTTATAAGAAAACTTCTGTATCACAATCACGTCACATGTTCCTCAAATGTGTTTCTGTTTAGTATTTGTAAACATTTACAACCATATATCCAATTTCTTTGGATATATGGTGTGTATATGTAGGTCTCGCTTCCAGGTTTGGTTGGGAAAATCAAAAATCCTGACTCATAATGCTTAAATTGGAGGTTGAAATGAACGTGTTTTCCCAGTCAGACGTGGGAATTGTGTCTTTCTACATATGCAGCATTAATAAAGCAATTGTGCTACTGGTCAACAATACAAACTCACCTGTTAAATTTCACTAACCTAATCTGGACTTAACACAATTTATTCTGGGTGTGAAACTGTATCACTGCAAATTCCATTGAAATGAATGAAATTTAGAAATTGTAAAATCGAGACATTTCTCTGACAAAAAAGTTAGTGTGATCTGGGCTTTGATGCGGTCAAATAAAAATGAAGCTACAACGCTACCCTACAAACAGCTCAAACTCACAGCGCTTATTCCCTGCATAAATATTTTAAGCCAATTTGTTTGAATTCGAGCAATATGAAATAATAACCTAAAATAGAGGTTCCTACTAGTGAAGGGCCTCAAACATAAAACTTAAAGAAGTTAGCATTTGAGACAAAGTGTGTTTCCAGTTTGCATATTTTTATAGAGGAAGTGACATCACAGTGATAAGAATTTACTATCTGCTCCTGAAAGAATCGTAAGTGTATTTCATGGTTTATCTCCAGAGAGCTGTGAAAACTAATCACGCTGAACTTTGTCTGCAGGCTTTTATATCAGATATAGTAAAGTTGATAAGAAGGTGAGATGTAAGATGTATTCAGTGCTGTTACTCACATCATATGACCTTGTGATAATTACTGCTCACTTTATATTAGTCAATGTTTAACACGTTTAACAGATTCCTGGATTGGGTGTGTGTATGGAAAGTTCCGCTGAGGCTTTTCTGCGACAGAAATGCACATTATCCAGCTGAGTTAAATACAATGCCATCCTTTATTTATTGATTGATTCACATGCTCTTACTTATTTCAGTGCTATATAAAGTAAATCAAAAAGGAATGGGAAAAAAATCACATCTGCACCATTTCCTCCTTAGTACAGAGCCAGTGAATTGACATGGTGGTTATTTTTAATATGGTGTGACCACAAATGAATATATTGAGGCAGAGAATTAATATATTGAGGCCACAAGATAGTATATTCAGGCCATGAGATAATAAACTGAGATCATGAGATCTTCAGAACCTATTCAGACCACTAGAGAATATATTAATATTGTCAAGAGATGAAATGAGGCCATGAATTTATATAAATATAAAATTCTGTGGCCTATGTGCGTGTGTGTGTGTGTGTGTGTGTGTGTGTGTGTGTGTGTATATGTATATATATAAAAATCATCTATCTATGATGAACCATATATCTATATATCTAAATATTATCTATACATCTATATATTATCATCTCAGCACACACACACACACACACATATATATATATATATATATATATATATATATATATATATATATATATATATATATATATATATATATATATATATATGTGTGTGTGTGTGTGTGTGTGTGTGTGTGTACTGAGATGATAAACAGATAACAGAGCAAGGCCACAAGGCAATGTATTGAGGCCACAAAAGAATATATATTTAGGCTACAAGATAAGCATCTTATGGCCACGAGTTAATGTATAAAGGCAACAAAATTATATACTGAAGCCGGAAGATAATGTAGTGAGGACACAAGATAAAATAGGAGGCCACGAGATAGTAGATTGAGGCCATGAGATGATGCATTGATGCCACGAGATAATGTAGTGAGGAGACAAGATAGCATATTGAGGCCACAAGATAATAAATTGAGGCCACAAGATAATAAATTGAGGCCACGAGATAACATATTGAGGCTACAAGTTAAGCATCTTATGCCCATGAGTTAATATATTAAGGCCATGAGTTAAGTTTCTCGAGATCTATACTTTGCTATCCTGTGGTCATAACATAATACTTTGTAGCCTTAGTTTACTTCATACTTAGTCTTTGGCCTCAAAATATTAACCTGTGTCTTCAATATATTCATTCATATTAAAAAATAACCACCACGTCACCTCAGCGGCTCTGAACTTTACCGCCTATCTCCCCCAAAATAATTTCCATAAATGTCTGCCCCAAACCGTTTGGTTGGTGTAGAAGACATCTATAAGCATGAACATCTATAACCATAATATTATGGTGGCCACCATCTTGTACAACCTGAATCAAACATTTTGCCCTCCCCCAGCCCCGCCTCTCACAGTTTGAAGGTGGAATTATAGCAGGAAGCTGGAAGTGATGCAGGCGATATTATAGTTCTACTTAGAACTAAATGTGTGAAAACATAAGCCTCATAGATTAAATACAAAATGTCTTGGTTAACTGAACAAATTTGATTACATTTCTTTTTTTCTTTTTTTTCCTTTAATTCCTAACTTATATCATTCCTTTAATACTTGAGCTGAGAGTTGTGCTCTTTCATTAACAAGTGCTGTATTTGTTGAATAACTTAAAATCTACAGGATGTTCAAGTCATCACATTTTTTGACCATTATTTACATCTTCTGCTCATCTACAAAACTAAGAAAATATATTTACACATATTACAAATATGTACACTATTTCAATTCTCAAGTAGAAAAATAGCAGCTATGGCTTTTCATCTCCATGATTTGTACATCAGTGTGTTGGAAGGAAGGACATTTTCAGCTTTCTATTGCACAGTTACAGTTCTTTACTTCGCACTGTTCTCTTACTCTGACATTGATGGACAGGATGGAGTTATGTCACCTGAGTCAGAAGAGAACGTAGGACTGAAGGATTCTGTATACGAAGGAGGAGGATCACAAGAGTAGTCAGGCTTCATCAACTGCAAAGCACAGACATGGAGAAATGAGCATGTGATATGCGTCATATTGTAACATGGGTTAAAACTGCGTTCACACTAGCAAGCAACAACGTGTCAGAAGACCGCTCGTTTTCTACGTACGTGCGAGACACCGAGCGACAGCGACAAAGTGACATCTGAATTGAGATTTTATCAATTCTATGTAAATTAGGTGTGATATTGTACAGCAAAAAAAAATCCAAACGATTGGTTCGGATGATTCCTTTGACCAGTCCTGTTGCGTATGTGGTCCGACGTTTCTTCAGTTCCCCACTCACAAATATAGTGTGACACCAATCACACATCATAAAAGAATTCGATGGTCGTGAGTTAAGAGTCTTAGAACACATAATGTGACATGCTCACTGGTGGCCAAAAGTGTTCTCGCTGCTACGAGAACACTCGTATTCTCCACCAATAGGAGGATGGCAAACAACTCTAAATCCATAAGTGGTGATAGCTAAATGTAAACAAAACATGCTAATGGACAGAAAAAATATCCTTATTACGCAAAGCTCATTTTGAAGAATGTTTGTGTTTATGTGAGCCCGTTTTCTCAGTGACTGATAACGTAAGCAAAACGTAGTCATTTTCTTTAATCGCAGGTCTATCGTTAGAAGATCTTCATCGTATAATCTGACATGGAGAATACATTATTCTTTTATAGAATTCAGCCAGGATTTTACTGCAGTATGCTAACATCAGCTACTCATTTTAATACACACAGAAACTAAAGTCGACTTCCTTATCGCTCACTCAGCCTCATTTCATCACATATTCTTAACATGTCTTCAGACCTACTGCCGAATTAGAGCAAAAAGAAGAGGGTGAATTCCATTTAAATACTAATGATCAGCAGAGTTTTGTGTTATTTCTTGGTCTCGGGTCTTGGTGGTGCGATGTACCTCATTATAAGCTGGAGGGGGGGTGTATTCCCCTGCCAGGCTGTAGCATGGTGGGCCATGTTGATGGTCGTCAGACGGTGAAAAGGGGATGATGTAGACGGACCGTGGGTGTTCCCGAGCACGTGCTGCTGCTCGTGCCAGCTGTCTCTCTTCCTGCCTCCTCCGCCGACTCTGCAGGAAACATTTACACAAACCTGTGCAGAATATAATCACAGCGAATGTCGGGATGAAGATTCTGCAGAGAAGGAGGAGAGGAACATTTTAATGAAAAAAATGAAATGTACACAGAAATGTCTGAAGTTTGATTCTTTAAAAAAAATGAAATGTACATATAAATGTATGAAGTTTGCTTCTTCTTTATAAAATGAAATGTACACGTATATGTCTGAACTTTGATCTTTTTAACTAAATGAACAAGAAAATAAATGAAGTTTGATTCTTTAAAAAAAAATCAATGTACACATAAATGTCTGAACTTTGCTTCTTCTTTAAAAAACGAAATGTGCATGTAGATTTCTTTTAAAATCCACTATATTTGCTGTTGATTATAATGATGATCAATATAAACAATATTGATGGAAACTGAGCCCCAGAAGCCTTGCCGTGTTCTGAGAGTGAAAGTGTGAGATAAAGGGTATGGGATGCCTCTAAAAATCACCTGTTTGTTTCACATTTTCTGCCACCAGACATTTTTATGCTCTCAAATCAATGACATTTAGTATTGTTCTATTACTGTATCACTGTGATTTTAAGAAAAGAAGATGAAAAGACACTTACTGGAAAACGCGAAAGATCGTGGGAACCGAGGGACTCATCTTATAGAAGATACGGCCAAAGTCTTTCAGTGGATCTGCAGAAGAATTTAAAATTGTTAAATGTTTTATAGATATTGATATTCTGAAGTCTGATTGTTCACAAGGTGTTGATTAATTTTCTACAACTGCAGCTCTGGTTGTTTTTGGCTGTTCCTGGTTTCATTTCTTAGATATTAAGGCTGACACCTCGTATATAACTGCAGTGTGCTCAAATGGATTACAAATTGCATTTGGGCTGAAAGCTAGATTTTTTAAATCTCAGAGCAATATTTCTGAGCACAAAATGCTTCATTAATATTCATTTATACCATAACAGTTCATCTGTCCTGCATTATTTACCCAATTAAAGATGGTGGCATGATGGAAAGGCTTTTGTTTACGTTCAGCCTCTTCAGTCAGAGATAAACTTTCTGAACCTCAACTGAATATTGTGTGTTAAGTCTGTTTTTAAGTCTTTTCTGTTTCAATGCCTCCAGGCTCAGCTATCTGCAAGTAAATAATGAGTGAGGAAACAACCAGGGTTGTGAGAATGAGAATGAACGGCCTGTCATTAGCTCATAAACGCAGACCAAGTGAACCTCTCACATGACAACATTTATCGTGAAATTTTATTGCCATTCCAAGCAGTGCCAGCCATTATGATGTCTTAAAAGTCATGGAAGTCAAAATTAATTAATTTAACCTATCGATATTCAATTAAAAATGTACTTTGAGTCTCATGAGACTCCATTTTATGCCAAACTACTTCCTGTTCAAAGACATTTTATAGTTATTAAATGCATGCAAGATCACATCTGAGGCCCTAAGATAAAAAAAAAAAAAAAAGAAAATCTTGCTAACAGGTAATGTTGATAAGTGGGTGTTACATATTAAAGAAAAAAATCAATAACAGAATTGACAGAGCTGCCTCCTTTATACCTTAAAACCTACAATCCAAAGATGATCATGTGATTAAACATTTACTAGAATACAATGCTTTCAACTGCATAAAGCTTCAAAATACAACAATTAAAAAGTGTATCTAATATTCAGAAATATCTTATTTCTAGGACTTTCCAACCCAAAAACTGTAAACAGACATCTTACCTGAAGGGCCACAGGTAATCAGGTGATCAGGTGATCAGATGATCTCGTCTGGCCCGGTACTCCGACGTCGAGTGAGTCTTATCATAAAAAAGGGCACTCTTGGCTACACACACACCTTAGTGTTTATTACCATGTTGTGCTGGTTAAAGTCACAGTGCCTGCACTTGTGATGTCTTCAAGATAAAGACTGTAAGGCAGGTTAGGCAATTTCCTGACCATCCAAGCACGAACGTTACTAAAACACACTCTTTATCAGATGTTAGAACATGGCCATTTGTATATTTTCTGTCCTCTAGTAGCAGTCATAACATTTGCCAGGATATCGATCCTGAAAATGAGCGCATTGTCCTTCACACTCACACACTGTGATCTTTAAAGGAGCGATGTGTCATTTTTCACGCCCTCTGCTGCGTGTAAGGTGAACTGCAATTCCAGTAAAACATTGAAAATTCTTTCTTTTCCCCAAACACACCCCAGCGATTTTGTACAAACTACAAACACCTCAAGAAGTGCCGTTTGTTGTTGTTCTTCTTCTTCCTTAGGCTGCTCCCGTTAGGGGTCGCCACAGCGGATCATTGGTCCGCATACCGGATTTTACGCCGGATGCACCTCCTGACACAACCCTCCCCAGTTTTATCTGGGCTTGGGACCAGCTTGGGACTGTCGTGTGCTGGGGTTGGTTTCCTGGCCGGGAATCGAACCCCTGACCATGGCCGTGAGAGCGCCGTGGCCTAACCACTAGTCATCCAGGGACAGGTGCCCTTTAAGGAATAAAAATAAATAATGCACTACATTTGAAAACTATGTGAAACATAATATGCGAAGTGTCTAAAAACCACATCGAATTCCAGTAAAGTTCCATGTAGAGACATTTTATTTATTATGTACATATACATTTTATTTACGAAGATGACTGATCTTGTTTACACATCATCCCCCATTTTTAAGGGTAAACACACCATAGCAATGCATTCTGGGAAAGTCATGCTCCCATGTGAGGTTGATCCCTCATGTAACCAACTTCAATTGATTTGATAAAGTAATGAAACAATTAATAAAGTCGAAACACAGAGGGGAAGGCATGTTGGCACGCAGACTTGATTGATTCAGGTTCATCCGTCTATTAGTTGGTGTTAATAAATACTTAAATTATTACAGTATTAATTTAAAAAAATAATGAGGGTACTGAAAACCATAGGCGGTAAACAGTGCATTTATAATTTTATAAAATCAGTTTGTATCACATACGCAATAATCAAACATATATTTTGCGTTTCTCTGAATACCACATCAACCTTTTGCTATAAAAAAATCTTCTTACTGATGTTTTGCCATAAACTGTGTTTCAGTCAGCGCTCATTTAGCTCATGGTCTCTACGTAGTTTCCAGGGAAGAACCCCTCCTCTCCATTCAGGATGCCCTCACACCAGCCGTCATCATTCCTCTTAGTCAGGTAGATCACGTCTCCTTCCTGAAAGGTCAAGTCCCCTGGTTTGCCCGCTTCATAGCTGTAGAGAGCCACCACTTGGTGGAAAAAAGAAATCACAATGAGCTTCTCCCAAATCCTGTGAAGCTATGAACTCTACAAACTTGTTTCCATTTTTTTTTTCCATTATTTCTCACTACAAGTCTAATAAGTATACGGATCTGCAGAAAAAAATTATTTGACATATTCAGCGTGCTATTATACCTTTCTCCAAGTATTGCGCAGGAGCGGAGGTGTCATAGTCCACAGGTGGAGGTAAAGGAGGAACTTCATCAAAACCATCCATGCAGTCCATGGGTGGAGGCGGAGGAGGAGCCGGAATCTCCAGGTCTAAAATGATGAATAGAAAGATACATAAATTCAATCTGTTGAAGTGATCGGCAATATTTATGTTATCTGATTCATACTCTACATGGCCAAGAGTTTGTGCACACCTGACCATAACCACCATATGTGCTTGTTGAACATCCCATTCCAGATTTATTCCCTCTTTGCTGTTATAATAACCTCCACTCTTCCGAGAAGGCTTTCCACTAGATGTTGGAGTGTGGCTGTGGGGATTTGTATTCTTTCAGCTACAAGAGCATTAGTGAGGTCAGGCACTGATATTGGGTGAGGAGGTCTGGGGTGCAGTCGGTGTTCCAGTTCATCCCAAAGGTGTTCAGTGGGGTTGAGGTCAGGGCTCTGTGCAGGACACTCGAGTTCTTCCACTCCAACCTTAACACACCATGTTTTCATGGAGCTCGCTTTGTGCACAGAGGCATTGTCATGCTGGAACAGGTTTGAGCCCCATTAGGTCCAGTGAAGGGAAATTGTAATGCTACAGCATACAAAGACATTGTGTTCTTCCAACTTTGTGGTAACAGTTTGGGGAAGACCCACATATGGGTGTGATGGTCAGGGGTGCACATACTTTTGGCCCTATAGTGTACTTTGATCTAACAAACTAAGTTTGGTCAGGTTGTATCAAAATATATTAGGCATAGACAACTCTAAAGCATCAGACATGACCACATATCATATCAGAATGGACTCAGGAAAATATTAAAGTGACGATATGTGAGTTCAGTGGACACCGTGTTTGCCAAGCTAAGCTAAGCTTAGGTCATCTAGTCTACAACTTACTCTATTCTCCTCAAGTCTATAACCTGCTACACTACCAGCTATCCTAACTACATCAAAGGTAAGTTTTCTTCTGCCTAAGCTGAGGCTTCTTCTGCATGCACTGAGGCTTCTTTTTGCCCATGCTGGGGCTTCAAGCCAAGCATTTTTCTCTTCAACCTGGGGCTTCTGCCCATTCTGGGGTTTGCTCTACCCAATCTAGGGCTTCTTCCATATGAAACATGGCTTCTTGTGACCAAGCTGGGGCTTATTTTACCTGTACTGGGGCTTCTTCTCCACATGCAAAGACTTCTTATGCCCAAGGCAGGGTCCTCTTTTACCCAGACTGAGGCTTCTTTTTGTCCATGCTGGGGCTTCTGCCCAAGGTTGGGCTTCAAGCTGGGGTCTCTTCTGCCTAAGCTGGGGTCTCTTCTACCCCAACAAAGGCTTCTTCTGCCCAATCTAGGGCTTCAAGTTGGGTCTTCTCCTGCCCTGACTGAGACTTCTTTTGTCCTAGCTGAGGCCTCAAGCTGAGCCTTTTTCTGCTCAAACTGGGGCTTTTTCCACCCAAACTAAGGCTTCGTCTAAACCTACCTGAAGACTAGGAAGCGTGTTACAAACAGTACTGAAACAGGTGAGGATCACAGAGAGCAAGATAGAGGGAGAGAGAGAGAGAGAGAGACAGAGAGAGAGAGGGAGCAGGCACTCAGACTTACCCAGGTGCTGCAGCCGAGCGGGAATCCGGCACAGAGAGCTCAAAGTGGGCGGAGCCAGAGGAGGTGGATATGGAGGGGGCGGGGGGATAATGACTGACAGGCGAGCGCAGAGAAACAGGCCAGTCGTGTTCAGCATTTTATTTATGACAGAACGTTTAAAATCAGTTTAAAACAATTTAACTACTGACTGTTTCTCTCTCACTTCACTTTCTTTCTTTATTTTCTCATCCTTTAAATTCTTTCTTTCTTTTTTCCTTCCTTACCCTCTTTTTCATTTTATTTTCCTCTCACCTTCTATCTTTCTAACTTTATTAGTCATCAATTTCTTTTTCTTTCTTTCTTTCTTTCTTTCTCCACCTGGTTTCCTCTTTTCTTTCTTTTACACTCCCTTGCTGCCTTTCTCTCTTTCCTCTCTTTTTAAATCCTCTTGTTTTTTGACTTTTCTCCGTAACTTTTCATAACTTCATAAAAATTCTTTAAATTACTTTAGACCCTTCATAAAATTCATAAACCCATCTTTAAAAAAAATCAATTCATAAAAATTCTTTAACCCTTCATCTCCCTACAGGTGCAGGATTTCCTTCAGTAGCTGCAGAAAACCATTTGAGGAACTTCTGTTAGTGTGCGATAACTGATGTAACAAATGAGCTCTTAGTACTGCACTCTGACTTTTTTTTTTCTTTTTTTTTTGTGTGTAAAAGAAGAAACATGGTGGTGTTAGCGCAGATCAAACACCAGCTCCACTGTGACATTATACACACTCTGTTGCATTGAAGAGCACAGAGCTAGTTGTAAAGCCTCAATGCTGAATCTGACCCAGGGCTCTTAGTTTACTTGTCTCTGCTCTATTGTGTTAGACAACTGAAGGGTTTAATGCTGCGTTCCATGGTGACTCAGCCTCTTACGTGATTGGCTGTTGGGCAGGAAGAGCGAGCGTATGTGCAGTGGACGGGGGGCGGAGCCTGAGCGGAGCCGTAGAGAGAGAGAGCGGGTGCTGGGAGGGCGACGCCCCCGAGAACGGCGAGAGCGACGAGCTGAACAGAGAAAGATGTCAGCTTACAGACACACACACACACACATACAGCTGGAATGAAACAATCATTAAACTGGACTCAAGCAGACTGATTTGAGGAGGCTGATTGGAAATAAGCACATATATTGTTACAATACACAGAATACACACACAAACACACTGCAAAGCCTCACACACTCATCACACTGCTGCGTGTTCACACTCAGAGGGTTGGTGTTTCTGGATTTGAGCAGGTGTTCTGTACCTTCGCCGTTCTCCATGGAGTGTGGAGGAGGAGGAGGAGGAGCGGGAAGATGGAGTCCATCAGTGTCAGGAGGAGGAAGGCCGTTCTCTTCAGGCACTGTGCAACCAAACATCATTTTAAACACTCATTCAACACCATCTTAAACACTATTTCAGCATCTGAACGTCATCTTAAACACTATTTCAGCATCTAAAGATCATCTTAAACACTATTTCAGCATCTAAACATCATCTTAAACACTATTTCAGCATCTAAACATCATCTTAAACACTATTTCAGCATCTGAACGTCGTCTTAAACACTATTTCAGCATCTGAACGTCGTCTTAAACACTATTTCAGCACCTAAACACCATCTTAAACACTATTTCAGCATCTAAAGATCATCTTAAACACTATTTCAGCATCTGAACGTCATCTTAAACACTATTTCAGCATCTAAACATCATCTTAAACACTATTTCAGCATCTGAACGTCATCTTAAACACTATTTCAGCATCTAAAGATCATCTTAAACACTATTTCAGCATCTAAACATCATCTTAAACACTATTTCAGCACCTAAACATCATCTTAAACACTATTTCAGCATCTAAAGATCATCTTAAACACTATTTCAGCATCTAAACATCATCTTAAACACTATTTCAGCATCTAAACATCATCTTAAACACTATTTCAGCATCTGAACGTCATCTTAAACACTATTTCAGCATCTAAACATCATCTTAAACACTATTTCAGCA
>CM040466.1:2861401-2873465 GCA_022758105.1 Pangasianodon gigas
ATCATCTTAAACACTATTTCAGCACCTAAACATCATCTTAAACACTATTTCAGCACCTAAATGTCATCTTAAACACTATTTCAGCATCAAAGATCATCTTAAACATTATTTCATCATCTAAACATTGTCTTAAACATTATTTCGGCATCTAAAGATCATCTTGGATATTATTTCAGCACCTAAATGTCATCTTAAACACTATTTCAGCATCTAAACATTGTCTTAAAAACACTATTTCAGCACATAAAGATCATCTTAAACATTATTTCATCATCTAAAGAACATTTGATCAGCACCAGAAGACCCCCTTAACACACATTCAACACCTAAACATCATCTTAAATGCAATTTCAGCTCCTAAAGATCATCCTAAACACTCCTTCAGGACCAAAAGACCCCTTAAGACTCATTCAACACCTAAACATCATCTTAAACAGCACCGAAATATTGTCTTAAACACTATTTAACTATATAAAGATTATCAAGAATGAGTGGTATTTAATTCCCTCCATCTGTTATCATGTGACACATGCTTTAGCGTAGGCTGAGACTCACCTGTCTCCAGCGGAGGAATGGGTTCTAGCTCGTGGTTCTCCTCCATAGGATTCACAGGTGGCGGAGGGAGGAAGTCACACATGTCAGGGGGAGGAGCAGGGGGTGGAGCTACAACAAGCTCAGACCCCACCCCTTCTTCGCCGTCCATCGGTGGGGGCGGCGGCGGAGGCGTGTCCTCCAGCAGTGTGCTGATGATGTCAGCCTCAGGGGTCATAGGCCAGCTGGGCACGACTGGAGGAGGAACGGCTTTACCGAAACTGGAGCTGCACGAAGATTAGACAAAATTAGTGATGAATAGACCAATGCGTTTGGACAAATGTTTATTACAACATGATGATGATGTAAAAACAGTTCTCAGTAGAGTTAAATACTCTTACGTCATGGATTTGTCACTGAGAGAGGTTACAGATGCTCCACGAGTCAAAGTGGGAGCCACAGGACACTCCGTAGGACGGTTCCTACTGCAAAAATACACACACACACACACACACGTTACATTTTGGATTTCTAAAAGCTTCTCTTTACCTAAACTCTGTCCACTCATCAAATTATAATCAAATCGAGGCTTTGTGTTTGTTTTGCTTACTCATAACTGAATGATAGCACTGACTCAGCATTTTTCAAATTAACTGATTGATTAATTAATTATTTAAGAACTAAATAATAAATTACAATAAAGATGAAAAAGAAGAGAAAGAAAAAGTGACATAAGGTAAATAAATAAATAAAACAAAATCAAAATTAAAGGAGCAAAAAATCTAAAATAAACTCTTATGTTTCAGCCAATGTAGCAGTCGCTATGTGGGCGTGGCCTATCCAGATAAGTTCAGATGAGAAATTACGGTAGACAAAATGTACAGCCGAAAACCCACTATATGATTTATACCCAGCACCTTCGTTTAAAATGTATTTAAAATTTATTTACATGTGCTCGGCTTCATACAACTTTGTTGGCAGATTAGCAAAGATGCTAACTGTATTAGCTACGTAACCTCACCAGAGGCACCAACGATCCCTGGTGCTTCCTTTCAAGCTTTATTTTTCTTCGTAACGTCTCTATGTACGTTGAATAAGAGGTCGTATATAATAGAAAAAGTTAAAACAATGTTTATCAGGTTTTTTTCCATTTTTGTGCAGCAAACAGAAGTAGATACAGATAGAGAGAAGTAGTTACAGACCACATGTGCCATAGGATTGGTCAGAGAAATCAAAGCATTTGGATTTGTTGCTTTACATCATACAGTATTTGTACATAACAATAAACAACCTACTGTTGCTCTGTCGCTTGATGGCGTGAACACAGGGTTAAAACTGTGATTAGATTTTTGCCTTGATATAAGAAAATAACCAAAAATAAGCCATAAATATGTATTTTCTGTGGCAATGGTATAAACTGTTACAGAACATGATATAGCATGAAAAGGCACTTCCCTGACCAGTGTACAGTGTTTAAATATTTTAAAGAGAAAGCGGTGTTTCTATATTATCCTGATGCACTTATAACTAGTCGACTGCAAACAATATTCTAGCAGTGAAAACTCTCACACTGCTGCTTTAGCTGTGTATATAAAAAGACACTTCTCTGTTTGTCAGCACGCTGACGACAACTGAAAGTGAACAATGAATCTGTGACTAAAGGTTTCATTAAGCCGTGGCGTGCAGAGGAAGTGAATTAGAAACACAACTCTATAAACTTCCTGATTAAGAGCCGCTCTCACAGCACAGGAAGAGGAACTGATGAAAGCGGTGCGGGCTCAGCAGCACAGTATAAGCACACACACACACACACACACTAACAGATTAATGTACGCTGGTTTAAAAAGCATCATGATGAGCAACTACATGAGAGAAGTCAGACTGTCTTGCAATAAGAAAAGGGAAGATTATACTATATCAAACCTTATAACACATACTAGATTGGTCAGAAGGTGTTGATTAGTTTTCTATAACAGCAGCTCTGACAGTAGTGCATGTTTATATTAATGCGCTTGTTCTAATACGTTATTGTTTCTATAGTAACAGCTCATTCACAGGGACTTGTATAATAAATGCCGTGTGACATTGTTGATATGGTGAAGTTTTCTGTAAGGAGACGTTTATTTAACATTTAGGGAAGGAGTCTCCAGTGTCAGCGCTTTGTAACAGTCAGAGGTAAAGCTGTAACTTTACATTTTACGACATCTTCAGGACAGAGGAGTTTACGCTTTCTGGTTTATAAGTAGCTTCAAGAGAGAGAAAAACGAGAGGCTGGTGAGGGAACGACTGTTTACAGCTGCTACTACGTAAGTGAAAACAGGAACTAACATGTCTCATGGACATTCCACAACATTAAATGTAATTATAAACGGTTAAAAAGTATGACATTATTCTTTAATTAATAAATAATATATACTTCTTGGCAAATTGTTGTAGTGTAAAAGGAATAAAACACTTCATGATGTGCTGTTATAGGAAAATAATCCACTTTAAGATGGTAACAGTGTCTTCTCACTGTCATGTCACTGTACTTTGTTGCTAATCTTTGAGATCAACTTTGAATTGTTTTCTTATTCCAGATGCAGAGAAACACTTAAGACTAGTTATGGAAAATGTTATGAACGTAGTACAAGGCATGAAAATATGTTGTATCCTGGTAGAGGTTAAGAACTCAGTGTGTTCCAGCTATTTTTATTTCTAACAACAGTCATTTGTATGAACAGAAGAAATTACATAAGAAACTAACCATGGCTGAAAACTTATTTATGGCTAAGAAATTATTGGAAGTGTTATAACGTATAGATGAAGGTGGTGTGTCACGTACCTGAGTGTGCCGCCATGTTTGCGGTTTATGGTCGCTTTTCTTTCCTGTGGCTTCGAGTCCTGTGAGGAAACACAGATCATGAGAATTGGATTCAGTTTGTTTCAAAGGAATGTGACAATATAATACCAAAAACCAAGGCTGGATTAATATTGGCCTGAGACGCTGGATCGGATGAATTAAGTTGATGATCATAATATTTTATATAAAATAATTAATATATAATATAAAAAATTATATATTAATATTTTATATTTATATTATGTTTTATATTAAACATCATATTTTATATATAAATGTTTTTAACTTTACACTGGTCCTCTTAACTCGTATTCTGACGCTACTCTGAGCTCATATTCACAGCTGCTGTTTCATTTAGGTGCTTAGAAACATCTTTGTGTGTGTGTGTGTGAGTGTGTGTGTGTGTGTGTGTGTGTGTGTCTTGGTGGACATGTGTGTTTCTTTCATTTGTGCCATTTATATTTGCAGAAGTGAGGGTGAACACATCACATTCCTCCACACAGTAACACTGTGTGTGTGTGTGTGTGTGTGTGTGTTGTCCCAGATTCAGGACGGATTGGCGAAGGCATAAGTGAACCTAATGAGTTTGCACAGCACCAATTCATTCCTCTCGCCGTTTTCCCACGGTGCTCTGGTGGTCACCAGCCAGCCTGTTTGTGTGTGTATGTGTGTGTGTGAGAGAGAGAGAGAGAGAGAACAGACCAGGATGAGAGACGAAGAGAATGAAAGGCGTAGCTTGAATGTGCATTTATCTGTGTGTGTGTGTGTGTGCTGCTAATTGCTGTCAATCCCTGCTGCTTTATAAGCAGGAAGTGGTGAAGAGTGTTAGGCCTGAAATGGCACTGAAAAATGACACCACACGCACACACAAACACACACATTCACACTTTACAGTCACAAAGAGTGAGAAATAAACACATCACTTTCTGCAGAAACATTGTGCAGAAATGCAGAAATTCAAAGATACATAGATTCAAAGATTGATCATATTAGCAACACACATCTAAGTAACTAAGTGAGCGGTGAAGAGGTTTCCAGGAAGTGAACACTTTACTACTTCCTGCATACAGCATAACTGAGAGTCTGAGTGTTTCTCAGAATGTGCACTGGTGAAACTGAAGTACAGAGAATAGTCAGAGATGATTTGAGTAGAGATAGGCCACTGCTTAAAATATGAATGAGGGAGTGTGTAACGCTCAACATGGCAGCTGTATTACACAAGTCCCGCCCCTTCAGTATAAAGAGCCAATCCCATTGTTGGTTAGCAAATATCTGGCATCTCAGATTCTTACACTGTCTCATGTGCAGATATAGATCACTTTGCTTCTTAAGTTATGGAGAAACACGCATGTGCTGTTGCCATAGCAACCTGGAAAATACAGGGGTTTTGGTGCTGCACATGACTGACGCCATTTTGGGCAGATTTTAACAATGATTTCAAAACTGAAATTAGATGACGGCATGGTTGAATTCTCAGATCTGATTGGTCAGAAGGTTTTTAATTATTTTTGTATAACCACACGACTCGGACAGTCGTTCCAGCTGTAACAAGAACATCTGGTTTATATTAACGCATATATTATATATATTACATGCTATAGTAACAGCTCATACACAGGGACTTGTACGGCAGGCGCTCCACATGATCTAATACTAATAATAAACAGATTTTAAAAAAACGTGTTGCTGTTTAACAAAGAAAAATAACACACTCCATACGTGTGTTTATAGGAAAATAAAGTCATGCCACATCGCACCAGCAGGTGTGGATTCATTTCGTATAACCACACGTTATACTGTCGTGTGCTATTCCTTAAATAACTGTGTGTTAAGATGGCTGGCGAGTAGACAAAATTTTCTTGGAAAGTTTTCTTGAAACTACTCAGATATTAAAGATGCTGTGACTTGAGTAGTGACTTGTCGTTCCCACACCAGCCTCTCTTTTTTCTCGTTTTTGAAGGTAATAAGACAAAAACCACAGCTTGTCATGTTACCAAGAAACCACACAGCGTAACTCCTCTGTCCTGAAGATGTTGGAAAAGCTGCAGCTTTACCTCTGACTGTTACAAAGTGGCACACTGGAGACACTGGAGACTCCTTCCATAAATGTTAAAAAAAAAGAACCTCTCCTTACAGAAAACTTCACCATGCTGATGATGGTACATCTTTCTCTGTTAAGTAATGACGTGTGTAGTGTGTGCGTACCTTCATGCCGTGCCCCAGCGTGTCCAGGCTGCTGTAGGAGATGGGCGTACGGCTGTATTTGGGTTTGGGATCTTTGCTGGTTGCAGGTGGGATGACTTTGCTGCTCCTCGAGTATCTCTTAGCCACGGTGAAAGCGCCGATCTCTCGACGTGCTACCTTCTCCCGGTGCATGTCAACAGTCTGCACACACACACACATACACAAATACAGGATGAACAATTCACACACAACACATGTCCGATCATGACCCTGATCTGGAAATGCATGTTAAATATGTGGACATGTGACTCATTGGCTCCTGAGTACCACAATGTTTTGGGGTTTTCGGTTAAACAGTTTACATTCATATAAGATACAATTAAAAAGGAAGTTTCCTTTTTCCGTGCAAAGCAGTGGCAGCCCTGAGAAAGAAAGAGAAGAGAAAAAAGAAAGCATGAAAAAAGGAAGCAAAGGAAAGAAAGAAAGAAAGAAGTATTTATTTTATTTATTTTAACACTTCTGAGGGAAATGTTCATATTCTGAACAGAGTGAATCACACAGATGTGTGATCATGATGCCGCTTCTAACAGATTAGCCACTTCCTAAAACACAAAATCTCTCTTCCTCTTCTCTCTTAAAAACGTCTCTTCCTCCTGTAGGCCTTCAGACGCCATGAAAAGCAGAAAGGGAAGACTTGCTGTAACCTACTAAACCTTTTATATGTAAGTAAAACTAATCATTTAAATCCTTAAAGCTTAGTGTAGAAAACTTTCTGTAATGTCTGATCAATGCTAGAATTTTCCACCAAACAGTTTTAAATCAATATTCATCTGGCTCAGTGTGTTCATGGGTATTTTCAGGGCTGCATGTCTGAGCACTTCCACGGTACCCTGAACACAATGGAGAGCATCAATCAGGTTTAACGCTAGAACACACTGGCCCTTTCATTCAGGCTCTGAGAGAGAGAGAGAGAGAGAGAGAGAAAGCTCGACTCAGGTGACCCGGTTAGGCAGGACGAGCACAGAGCTTTCTGGAATGTCACGTCTGTGCCTGAGTGAAAAGATGGTAGAAAAGGGGAAGGAGGGAGGATAAAACAGCGCTCGGAGCCCAGCAATGGGGCCCGTGGGAAAATTCAGGCACTTGAAAATGCTGAATGAACATTTACAAAGTCCTTCGTCGTCAGAAATGTAAATCTCAGTGTCTTTTTGGGACATTTAAACTGTTCACTATTCTTTTTTCTTGAATGAATGACATTATTTGGCTTAGTAGAACATCAATAGTTTTTTGTCTGAACAAACATTTTAACATATCAGGAGTGTATAGTTAATCCCATGTCCTTACCAAGCCGATGAGGTTGATGTTAGACTCGATGTGACGGAGCTGGGAGCACTGAGCGTCCAGCAGTTTGAGCACATTGGTGGCTAGCGTGCTAATCTGATAGGCCACGCTTGCTAAAGACTGAGTGGTGAAGGCCTTGGTTTCCTCCAGCGCTTTAATCGAATCCCCGCCTGCCTGCAAAACACAGAAAGTCAAACTCAGCTCAGCGTAACAATCTCTAACACAAACATCTGTCACGGTAAAACACAAACTGTAAATCTATCACACAGTGTACATAAAAAGAGTGTTATATTCGAAATGCACTTATCTAAATCCAGCTAAACAGAATGAACATCTGGCCCACATTTCAGGTGACATTCCTGAGAAATCGAAGCATCCCAAATGAAAAAAAACAATAAAAAAGTAGCAAAATATAATGTAATATATGTCTAAAATATGTCTACAACTAGACATGCAGTTTCTAAACAGTAATATTTTGTTCCATTGACTACAGCCATTCAGCTACGTTTAAAAAAATGTCCACTGGGGAAAAAATTAGTGCATCAGGAAGTGATAATGGAGTCGAAGCATACAGTGAAAGCCAAGAATACAACTAAAAGCCATCAAAGAAATAAAATTATTAACGCTTTGTTCATAATATGTCTCAAACCGAGACAGAAAGTAAGCCTTCTCTTGGTTGAGACAAATGTTTGCTAAAAAAAGAAGGACATTTTTGTGAACAGGTGGCGAGAAACCTATAACAAGCACAACAACACACAGAGAAAGTTATATTGTGTGTCAGTACTTTGCAAGTTCAAAGCTGACTTTTTCATAACTGGTCAAGTCAAATCAAATGACAACCAGTTTGGATTAAAATATATATCCAGCGCTACTCCACTACTCAAGTGGATAAAACTGTTGAACTCATTACAGGTTATTGAGTTTAAAAGTTGTGATGCTACTCCTCAATCCTGGAGTTAGCAGCTTTGCTAGGTACGCTACTGCAGCACTATTTTTATAGCTAGTTAGGTTACAGAGAAACGTTCACAGAGATTAAGAATGTTGTTTATAGCGAGTATATTAAGATTTGGGCTCATGTTTCCAGAAAAAATTCTGGATGAGACAAAATTTCACTTCTTGTTAGCTACATTAGCGTTGTAGCTTCAGTGCAAAACTGAAAAAGCAAACTTCACCAAACACCAGACACATCATGTATATGGACTATACTTGGGGTAAACAAGACACTGTGTGAATCAGGTTTTTGCCAGATTATTCCCTGAAAAAAAAAAAAAAAAAAAAAACCAATGTAGTCTGCTATGAAAATGTATCTACTGGATTAGCCAAGACATGTTCACCCTCTTCTAACATCTCTTTTACTTTCACACTGTCTAGGGTTAAGCCTCTGTGTTCCCTGAATCATGACCTTTAACACGAAGTAACAGGAGGAGATCTCAGAAATGAGAACTCTGATTTCTACTTTAGATACACAGTTCATTTAAAAAAGAGCCACTCAGCAAAACTCTCCAGTTCCTTTCCAGTCATTTCCAGTCATTTTGGATCTTCTTGTCAGTTTTCAGGCTTGGTTTAGGATTTTTAGCACTCCGTGTCGTGCTGTTATAGGAAACTAATCGACAGCAGGGTGGTGTGTTAAAGCGCCATCACTGTTACCACCGGGAAGTTTATTATTTTCCTATAACAACACATCTTGAAGTGTTTTATTCCTCTTATACCACAGCTGTTTGCCAATGATGACAATATTTTATTTATTAAAGAACATGTTGTACATTGTATGCATTTATAGTCACATTTATTATGTTATAACACCTATAGTCGCTCCCTCACCAGCGTTCTCTTTTCTCTCTCTCTCTCGAAGTTAATAAGACAAAGAATTCACAGCTTGTCATGTTACCGAGAAACCGAGAAACTCCTCTGACTGTTACAAAGCACTGACACTGGAGACTCCTCCCATAAAAGCTTAATAAACGTCTCCTTACAGAAAACTTGGATCGACCACCGTACAAATCCCTGTGTAAGTTGTTACTATAGAAACAATAACATATTACAAGTGGATTTATATATTAATATATGCAACATGGCCAAAAGTTTGTGGACACCTGACCATCACAGCCATATGTGTTTGCTGAACATCCCATTCCAGATTTATTCCACGATTGCTGTTATAATAAGCTTCACTCTTCTGGGAAGGCTTTCCACTAGATTTTGGAGCATGACTGTGGGGATTTGTGTTCATTCAGCTACAAGAGCATTATTGAGATCAGGCACTGATGTTGGTGAGGAGGTCTGGGGTGGAGTCGGTGTTCCAGTTCATCCCAAAGGTGTTCAGTGGGGTTGAGGTCAGGGCTCTGTGCAGGACACTCGAGTTCTTCCACTCTAACCTTAACACACCATGTCTTCATGGAGCTCGCTTCGTGCACAGGGGCGTTGTCATGCTGGAACAGGTTTGGGCCTCTTAGTTCCAGTGAAGGGAAATTGTAATGCTACAGCATACAAAGACATTCTATACAATTGTGTGCTTCTAACTTTGTTGTTGGAATGATCCAGATTACCAAGATGAAACCACTGACACGTGTCATGGCATCAGACTCCAGGATGTTTATCTCCAGGATGTCCCAAAAGTCTCCATAGACAGGGGAAATTAATGCAAATAGCAAAATGTCTCCCAAAATTTTTCACACTTAGTTTATATTATATATTTTTTTTCAGATAGCCTTTAAGAACACCTTTGACAAAGGAAGAACGTATTGAAATCATTCTCATGGCTGCATCGGGAAGCTGTCGTAAGGATGCGATGGACTTTAACAGGAAACATGACGAGCACATCACACACAATACTGTTGCCAAACTTATTAACAAATTCAAAAAGACTGGAAGTGTTGCGGACCAACCGAGAAGTGGACATCCACGAACATCCACTGACGAAGGCACAACCGACGTGCTGCTGGCAAACACAGTCCCCTATGTACGGAGACTATAATCTATATTATATATAATACATAAACACAAAGACACTGCCTAAGTGTAGATAAAACATAACTAAAAGAGATTTGCAAAAAATCCAAACCAAATCACTGTGAAAGCTAAAAAAAAAAAAAAAAAAACGGACCTTAGAGTCCTTTGAGAAGTGAAGTAAAAGTTACACTCAGAAATATAATATGATGTGATCGCATTCATTAATATACTATCAGACATTTTTCACTAATGAAGTAACATCTGTGGAACATCTGGTTGAAATATCTTTAATACCGGTTGCAAAGCTTGTTGGAGGCGTGGTGCCATCAAGAGTATTTAGTATGTAGCCTGTATTTCACCTGGAAAAGTGAATACAGTGTACAGTAAAAAGTAAAAGATTATTTGATTATTATTGAATTATTAAGGACCACTGATGTGCCTTTAAAGCTGGACTCTGACTACATGGACAGCACGTGGGCCTCCCCAGCTAGAAGACCCATAATCAGTGTAGGAAAAGGTGCAGCTTTGATGGTGGCAAGGAGCAGTACAGATTTTGTGTGTGAGAGTGTAGAAGTTGGAGATCAGTGAGAGGAGTATCCTCTCCTGATGATGGTGAAGGCGCTCACCTGGAGGTAGCTGCTCTCGCAGTACTCAGCCACATTGCGCAGGTTGTTGTAGTTATCCAGAAGCGCTTTCCGTGCCGCCGGGGCCTCTTGCAGGATGGTCGCGATCTCTTCCGCACAGGCTTGCTCCTTCATCGTTCAGAGGCAAAACGCAAGTGTGCGAGATTGCAGCTCCGGAAACTCCGTCTGCAGAACTGCGCCTGTGGCTTCACAATTTGAAAGCAGAAGAGGCGGAGACGTGTCATCACACAGACGTGCAGCCTACACACACACACACACACACACACGTAGACACACATATATACACACACACACACACATACACAAACATATATATATATATATATATATATATATATATATATATATATATATATATATATATATACATACACACACACGCACATATACACACACATATACACACACACACACACACACACACACGAGAACGTCAACAGAAACTTCCCTCTACACACCTGGTTCATAGTCTAAAATGTCATTTTTTATCTCGTCCTACATCATAATGTTCTGTGCGCAGTCTAATACACAAGTGATGGTTAAAGGAGTCGGTTCTTATGGATCGTTTGATGTGAATCAGAAGAGCGAATCGATTCACAAGCCAGTAACCGGCTCTGATGAACTTCCCTTTAATATAGTAGTGATGCGAGATCATTTAAAGAACCGGTTCATCCGGGACAACTCTTGGAAAAGTGGAATCGATTCACGAGCTCGAAATCCGTTCTAGTGAACCAAAAGGAATCAAATGTGTGATTCGAATCAAATGTGAGATCAAATATAATCAGGTCAAATCAACTGAATCAGTAAAGTTAGTTTTAAATGTATGATGCTCACCCTCTTTACAAAACCTGTCAAATGAGTACCTAGGGGAAAAAATGGCAATTTTGCAACTAACCTTTGATATTATTAATTTAATTTTATTATCTTATATTATTATTATTATTATTATTATTATTATTATTATTATCATCCAGTTGCTATTTTAAAAAGCAGTTAAAGGGGTTGTGTCATACTGTGGACCCTAAACCTGATAAAACTTTCCTTTAATGCAGTCAGACTCAGAGGTAAAGAGTCTGTTGTTCTGACATGAATCTTTTGAAGTGAGTCAGAAAAGCTTGAGCTCGAAAGCCTGGTTCTGGTGTACCAAAGGAATCAAAACCAGCATGAGTCGATTCACTTAAAGGAAATAAATCAAATCAAATCAGTAGAGTCAGTAGTCTACAGTCACTTTTAAATGGACATTGTGATATTCAATCTCTTCACAAAACCTGTCAAATGAGTAACTAGAAAAAAACATTGATATTAATAGGCTATTATTCGATAATAGATATAAGTAGCAGTTAAAATGGTCTGTGTCTTATTATGGACCTTATAAAAGTCTGTGTTCAGTGCATGACACGTGACAAAACGGCTCTTTAAGTAAGTAAGTAAGAATCGGTTCTTTTTTGACGACTCTTTTGAAGCGAGAAGAGCGAAACGATTCACGAGCTTGAAAGGAGTCAAAACCAGTGTGAATCGATTCACTTGAAGGAGCTTGCTCAAATCAGTCGAATCAGTAAAATCAGTTTAAATGCAC
>CM040466.1:2873565-2897511 GCA_022758105.1 Pangasianodon gigas
CTTTAAAAAAAAAAATAGTAGTCTCAGGTGCAGTGTGTGCAGTTTTATAAGGAAATGAGCTGTAAGTGTTACTGAGCATCTTGCAGAAGCAGCCACAGTTCTTCTGGAGACTTTGACTGTCGACTCGCTTCTTATTTCTGCAGCGAAACCCAGCAGCCTTCATTATGTTTGTTTTTGTCTGAAAAGTGTCTCTTATGGAATCTGCTGCTTTCTTTACTGACATACAAACATTTTTCTGTAACATTTAATTTTGTGCTGGAAAACTAATGTTTGGAAATGTTTTGTACTGACCCAATAATGTAGAAGTCATAAAATAAAAATCTATAACAAAGTTTGTACTTAAAAAAAAAAACAATAGGGTGCCAAGACTTTTGCACAGTACTGTACATACATGATGAAGCACCGCCCCCTAGCTGAGGTTTTGTTTTGTTTTTTACACCTGCTGCAGGGTTTCAGATCAATCAGGTTCAGTTTCCTGTAAACTGTTGAAGGTCAGTACAGTTCTCTGACTGTGGGACAGGGGAGTCTCAGTGGTTTACAGTTCTGCTCTGATTTGAAGAGAGCAAGAGTTGGGCACTTGAACTAAACTAAATCTTCACTTTTAGTAATATATAATAATATAAATAACTTTTAGTAATAACATCGCACACATCAGCTTGTTTTCGGTGACCACGGCATCATCCTCTTATACTTTGCATTTCAGCCCATGATAAACTTTTTAAAGTCTCAAACTGGGTTCATGGGTAACGTTTTTACTGAAGTACTGAGAAAGTCTCAGTTGTTAATTTTAAAAATGTGACCAATTTCAAAAGGATACACTTTGATGAACTTGAACTGCTACTTTGGAATGAGAGGCTTTTTTCTGCTGATGTTTTTGTCTATAATAAAAATCATCCACATTACTATTTAAAAAATAATATTCTCAAGTGCAAGGGTGCTTTAAACCAGAGGTTCTCAAACGTTTTGCAACCCCTTCCAGAGTAAAAGAATTTCCAAGGAGCCCTTTATGATCACAGCACAGATTTCATTTAATTAACAACAGGGCAACTATCAACATTGCTCATGTACATTTATTCCAGTCATTAGAGCTTTTCCCTCCTGCACTTTCCACTCATCCCGATGGACTAACTGCACTTCCTGGTTTCATTAAAAACACAGTTACAAGTTAAACACTATTTGTACTTGTTTTTAGTTATTAAGTTTTAGATTAACCTCTTTCATTTCAAGTGGCCAGTCAGTTAGGCTTGCGACTACAATACCTTAATAATAACCATAAAAACATTAATACTTGTTGATAATAATCTCCTCTACCATCATAGATTTAAAAAAAAAAAAAATGCACCCTGGTAGTTCCTGAATCCCACTTTGAGAACCGTGGCTTGTAAGTAAGTGCTAGTTTTTTGTGTGCATTTTTTAAAAGTGTTCAGTATTAGGGTGCATTTGCAATGATGTTTCACAACTCCAAAGCTGTTCTGCATATTGTTTTACATTTTCTTACTCACAATCCTGACTAAATTAGTATTAAACTGTTTCATCAGGGCAATAGAAGATACAAATACATTTACTGAAAGTTAATATGAAGCCCTTCGTTCTGTGATCAAGTCACAAATGAATCTAACGGATATGATGAGGAGAAACACAGCAGTGAGGCCGGCGTAGCACAGAAGGATGACGCTGAGGCCGAAGACAGACTCTGGGTCGCTGATGCTGCGCTGGCGTCCGAGTCGTGTGTACACCCCGAGTCTGATCTCAGCAGCCTTTTTGCCTTGGATCCAGCAGTAGTATGTCCCTTTGTCCTCCATTTTCACAGGTCTGAAGTGAAGATGGTGACCTAAATCTATAAACACACGCAAGTTTGTATCCACTCCCTCCATATGCTGAGAGCGATAAAGCGGTGTAGAGCCTTTATCCCATGCCACTGCGTGCTGGGGTCTCGCTTTGGGACACGACAGAACGAGATCGGTGTTTGTTGGCTGGTTATGGTAGTAGACCGGAAGTCCTGGAGAAGCTTGATCATACCCGAGGAACTCCAGCAAAGCTTGTCGCTGTGGATTCAGCGGAGGTTTTGGAGGGCAGAAAGATTCACAACTTCTGACGCTGAGCTCAGCTCCGTAGTCAGCGCCGCTCAGCCCGAAGCGCAGAGGAACCGCAGAGGAACCGCATGAGGTCACGTTTCTGACCTCTCGAAGGTAGCGCACTTGTAGATATTCACTCATGACGTAACAGAGCCCCACTCGGACCTGCTCACCTTGCACGTCGCACCGATCACACACAGACCAAGGCCAGTAGCTGGTGAACACTCGAAACTGCTCATTGGGATTGGATTTGACTTCTTGGGGTTCGGCTCTTTGTTCGAGGTTCCAGGGAAAGAGAACATTTCGAGTGACCTGAATGTCTACATCATAGCCATAGAAGAACTGTCCCGAAGCTGTGCCGCAGACGTAATGGCCAGAGTCGCTCTGCTGAGCCCTGAAGATGAGAAGACTGAATAAACGGATTGAAAAACGGTCACGCAGGTTCACTTCTCCTCCAACTTTGGATGAATCCGTTATCGCAGTGCCTGAGAAGTCGGTGAGGACTTTGGCGTTCTTTGTACCAAGGTGTTTCTGATAGTACCACACCACTGAGAGAGCGTCTGCTGGTTTACAGTGACAGGGCAGCTCGACGGTCATGTCAGCCACATACGCCGCGTTATCGAAGACAAGGAACGCAGGACATGATCTGGAGGTAAAGATGTCCTCCTTGTCCTGGGGAGCTTGATAGGCGCTCAGTAACAGAGGACTCAGAGTCAGGAAAAAGACTTCAGGAGACATAGTCATGTCAAACCTTCTACCTCAGAAGGAGTGTTTTGATTTGAAGTGATTGTTTGGTGTCACAGAACTGTGGTGATGTCGATGCCTCATCATGTCACACAACATTCATTTGGATCAATTCATCACCTATTTTTGCAGCTTTCAAAGGAAATGGCATTGTATCACATGCAGGCTCAACTCCTCATCGAACGGGAGCTGATAAAGGAATAATTCAGACAAAACTAAAATATATTAAATGTTCACTTACCCCAAATGCAGCTGACCAAAAAAAATAAATAAATCATAGCAAGTAAAAAAAAAAATCTTGGAATCTTGAGTATAGGAAAATTTATTAAATAAAAATGTGTGTGTGTGTATAAATATATCTATATCTATATCTATATATATATATATATATATATATTTTTTTTTTTTTTTAATGAAATATATATTTATGTAATGATTAAGCCTGCATCTAGACATATGTATTCATTTCATTGTCAGTAGAATTAGATTATTTCAAATTTGAAATTAGTCAAAATGTCTAGATAATAATCTCATAACAAAATGTAAATTCAGCTTATTTATTTATTTATTTATTTATTTGTTCGTTCATTCATTCATTCATTCATTCATTCATTCATTCATGCCTTTGCTGACTGTAAAAATTGTGCACATTTACTTTTGCTTGATTTGTTCCTTTCACCAAAAAACTCAGCAGGAACATAATGAACTTTTTTTAATTTTGAAAGTTTTTTCATTCAGGGAACTGACTGTCTATTTCACAAACTCCATACTTTGCCATCAAAGCCCTGAGCTTCCCTGCTGCCTCAGTCCCATCATCCTGCGCTGTGTTTTCCTCAGTCTCTGTAGCTCGTTCCTTCTGGCTCTCAGGAACATCAGCGAGGTTGGGATTTGTCTCCAGCAGGGTGTAGAAGAGACGCTCACACGCTCCTCGTTCCTCTTCACTCAGCAGAGACACGCTGAGGCTGAAGCGGCCGGTCAGTGAGAGTCCCTCCAGCACTCCGAGCACCGCCGCCTCGTCCCCGGGCCTGAAACACTGACAGAGGACCATCAGGAACTCGCCCAGGAGCCCGAAGCCCACCTCAGTGTGGAACATCTCCCTCAGGTTCTCTCCACCCAGCCTGAGCAGGAAAGCGTACTTCTCCACCGAGCTGCCCTTGAATCTGTGCCAGTCTCGACTGAACTCTGACTCGCTGCGAGGCTGCGACTCACACAGCACAGACTGCAACAACAAAAATATATCACTTTATTTTCTCTCACCAAAAAATGCACTCGAATTGTATAGTATATAATAGGCAAATACATTCATTTAACAATTTAATAATCTGAAAAAAAAATGCAGTAGTAGTAATATTAATAATAATAGTAATTTTAAAAGTTCCTATTTAGTAAAAGTTCCTATTTCATAATTTAGAAGAATTTAGATGATTAGTTTTATTATGCACTTCTTATTTATTATATTCTTCACAATAACATTTTATAACATTTATATTATTCATTAACAATGATATAATAATATAATACTTTTTATCAGACAGAAATAATTTCACCTAATAATTTGTATTTATTATTTTAAAATAACAAAACCATTAATAATAATAATAATCTATTTATATTTTTAATTTGCTATTTAATAAATTTTAATAAATAACATTTTTATAACATTTACATTATTTCTTAATAAACAGAATCAGACTAGAATTTTGAACCTAATCATTTTTATTTTAGATATATTTTTAATGACAATCCAAATAATAAAAAAAAAACTAAAAATAAGAATGTATTAATATAATAATTATTATGATTAGAGATACCCAGTATCAATATCGGGGATTTATGTATAAAGAGACTTGACTGTTTTTTTTTTCTTTTATTCGGAATGATTTTTATTAGATTTATATTTTATACTTTATTATATTTATTATAGTATTTGCAAAGGGTTGTGTGAATGAGTTTAACTGTGAAGTGCTTCAGAAAAAAAATAAAACAGAACATTTATAGCTCAATGGGTATTGATATCGGGTGATACTCAAGGTTTCAGTATCGGAAAAGAAAAAGTCTCTGATTATGATAAATCGCATCATAATTAATGTGAGACCTGCAGTGAGTCAGTGCTGGTGTGTGTCAGTTCTGTGTTTCTGGTACTGATTGGGTTCCAGGGCTGTTTCCGTGGTGTGTTTTTGTCCTTTTTATCTAAAGGCTTCAGGTGAGATGCCTGCACAATGTCCCTGAAACATAACAACACACAACAGTACATTTAATCAATAGTCAGTGTTAAACTCAAACGAGAAATTAGCCAAAATACACCCTGGCACCAACGCTTAGTGTCCAATCTCCTACGTTTGTGGTAGGACAATAGATCCTAGCTCCATAACTGCTGTCTTTGGGGTGTCTCCATGAGAAGTAAAACATACTGCTCCCCAGGCAAACGTTACAGCATCTGTAACGCTGCTGGCCCCAAGGCTAATTCTTCTGCCGTGGAAATCAGTAAAACCTCCTTCATTTACACACTGGGTTAAGGAAACACTCTCCATGATTCCACTAGAGCAGTGAAGGTATAATCGGAATAGCTCCTGAGATAGATATATTAAAACCCGGGGCCCCTTTATAGAATTTGTCGAAAGCATACCCCTCTTTTGATATCATCTTCTCTTACACACTTACACACAGTTGGGGTCATAAGTTTACATCCCTCTTGCAGAATCTGCAAAGTGTTAATAATTTAAAAAAAAAAAAAAAAAAAAAAAAAAAGAGGGATCATAAAATTTGCATTTTGTTTTTTATTTAGTTCTGCCCGGAATAAGCTATTTCACATGACAGATGTTTACATAAAGTCCACAAGAGACAATAATAACTGAATTTACACAAATGAACCAGTTTAAAAGTTTACATACGCTTGATTCTTAATACTGTGTGTGTTATCTGGATGATCAGTGACACTTTTTATGTTTTGTGATAATTGTTCATGAGTCACTTGTTTGTCCTGAGCAGTTAAATTATCCACTGTTCTTCAGAAAAATCCTCCAGGTCCTGCACATTCTCTGCTTTTCCAGCATCTTCTGCGTATTTGACCTCTTTCCAACAGCAGCTATATGATGCTGAGATCCATCTTTTCACACTGAGGACAATTGAGGGACTCGAACACGACTATTACAAAAAGTGCAAACATTCACTGATGCTCAAGAAGGCAACACGATACATTAAGAGCCAGGGGGGGTGTAAACTTTTGAACAGGATGATCGTGTAAATTGTTATTATTTTGTCTTCTGGGAAACATATAAATGTCTTGTGTAGCTTCTGAAGAGCAGTATTAAAAGAAAAAATAATAAACAAAATAATAACAATTTACACCGATCATCCTGATCAAAAGTTTACACACACACACACACACACACCCGGCTCTTAATGTAGTGTGCTGCCTGGGATAGTGAATTGGATTCAATGATACATAATGTTTTACAATGTTCTTATTCTAAACACTGCTGAACAATGTACATGTCAGGAATCGTCTGCAACAATATAATAGGCATTCTCTTTATTTTTATTTTATTTATTCATGTATTTTCCCACTGAGGCCTTGGGATGGGGGGCTATACACTGCTAATGTTCATTTTTGTTTTGTTCTGTAAACTGAAACCCTATAAATAAAGTATTAAAAAAATAATCAGTGTTAATTAAAGACAATAGAGACTGAAGTCTTTTGACTAGACACTTAAAGGTGCATGAGGTAAGATTAGTCTTTATTTTTCAAGATTAGCTCTCTAACAGCTAAGTGGGCTTGTCGTTTTAATTTTTTTTTGTGCTTGTAACTCCATCCCCAGGATCTCTCTGCGCGTTCACACCATGTCGTAATTACCGTAATTACGAGATTCCGACTTGTAAAAACCATTCAAACTCGTAAGTACAACTTGTAAACCAGGAATTTTCTGAGAGCTCCGACTTGTACCACCTGACCGCTGCAACATCATACGGAAACGCTCAAAATGGCGGCGGCTTCAGCAGTAAAATACAGTTAAGCAGTTATCCTATAATATTATGTGCAATAATTCGTATAATTGACTATTATGCCTTAATAATGCAAGATTAATCTGAAACTAAACAAAAGACATACAATACAGTTTAATGTAGCTAGCACAGACTGTGCAATTATAATATAATTCTATATGAAAATAATATTGTTTATTACTGTTACTATTATTTTATTATTGTTGTTGTTTGTTGAGGTTTGCAACAAGACATTACCAATGCCTGCGTTATTAATAAACATGTTACTGTTACCTGATGCGCTTTCTATGTTCTTCAATATTTAGGAATAATATAAAAATGTGATTTGATGATGTAATTATGTATTTTGCAGTTGTCAACATCATCATCTCACACGGATTCATTTTAGCGAATAGAAACGCACAATTCCGGCTCCAAGGACGTGAAGAGCTGCGGCTGTCATCTAGTAATTACGGTAATTCCGACATAGCGTGAAAACAGCGTGTGTTGGTCCACAGAGTCTATAAAATGACTGACAGGAGGCGCATCCAACCACAAACAAGCATTCCGGACCGGAAGTCAGTTTTCCAAACGGGTTTTCTCAGAAACTTAATACACTTTTGCTAAGACCATTGTTTAATCCATTGTTTTTTTATCATGTTATAAATATCTTTCAGGTTATTTCTACAAATAAAGGATAAAAAAAAATCTACTACTGCACCTTTAAGACTAATAAAGAGTCACACAGGTAGCCACTGAGGCTTTAATTAGCACCAAATGTATATTTCTGTGCTTTATTCACAGCTAGTGTTTGTGAAAGTAAATAAGCATTATAATACAAATGAAGAGAAATGTCTCTGTTACCGGAATTCCTCATAAGTGGCGACTTTTTGGTGAATAGCGCGGAATTTAGCGTCGTTTTCTCTCTGGTACTTTTTATCCGCTTCCACAGCGCGCTTCAGCTCCTTCTCCAGCGCTGAGAAATCAATAATATCACCTTTCTCCATGTCCGAGTGCGTTCAATTCAGCTTTTTATTTCATTTACGCGAACCTGTGGCTAGTCAGGCAGCTGAAGTGTTGCAAGTAAGCTAGCTTTTATCCACGCGCTCGCGCTAGCCTTTATAAACATACTGGTAACCATGGCAACACGCCGAGTCGCCATTTTGGATTAAACTACATTTGGACGTTTATTTTATTTTATTTATTTATTTATTTATTTATTTTCATAGTAAAAAAATGGATTTACTGTGACATTTCTTGATTGCTCCTAAACACAGAGTAATTAAGACGCGATGCTGTAATGTTAGTGATTTTAAAAATTAAATATTATTCTGTTATTTTTACAGTCTCGCGCACAGGGAGAAAATGGTGCATTGGCGCCCCCTACTGCTGGCATTAAACCTCCTCTTATTCTTTTTCAATCTTTACTATATATTATTTATCATTTATATTGTTTATTTTATTACTGTATATTTTTATTATTTATTTTAAAAAATTCTGTTTCCTTATTTACATTTTTATTGTCATTTCACGTTGAAGTAAATAATAAATTAGCCAGTTAAACATAAAAACGTTCATTTTTCGGTTTCAGAATGTAAGAATCCTATATACAGAATAAATGTGCATATTTCTAAAGATACAATAATCTCCCAAAATGTTTCATTTCTGCATCCCTTTGTTATTACAAATCCAGTTGATTAGCTAATAATTGCACTAAATTATTATTATTATTATTATTATTATTATTGTTGTTGTTGTTGTTGTTGTTGTTGTTGTTGTTATTTACCTTCCTGCATATCACAATATTTCTTTAGGCATCCACAAGTAAATTAATGTTAATAATAATAATAATAATAATAATAATAATAATAATAATAATAATAATGCACTCATCTTATTTACACACAATAAAGGAAGACAATGAATTATTTTTGTTGCTTTGTAACATTTTATTTTATTTACTTACTTACTGTAAACCTGTCTTTTCTGTGCATTGTCCTTGTTTTTGTAATTATTTATTGTACTGCTGCAAAAAAAAAAAAAAATTCACTCAGGGATCAGTAAAGAACTCTATCTATCTATTGAAATGTCTTCTTCATGGTGACTCTGACTATTCAACTGATTGTTGCACAATTATTATTATTATTATTATTATTATTATTATTATTATTATTATTATTATTATCATCACAATGTTTCTTTAGGCATCCACAATTAAATTATTATTATTATTATTATTATTATTATTATTATTATTATTATTATTATTATTAAATAATAATAATAATAATAATAATAATGCACTCGTCTGATTTACACACAATAAAGGAAGACAGTGAATTATTTTTGTTGCTTTGTAACATTTCATTTTTATCATATTTTATTTTATTTTATTATTATTTTATTTATATTGCTGAAAATCTGTCTTTTCTGTTCATTGTCCTTGTCTTTGTAATTGTTTATTGTACTGCTGCAACAAAAAAAATTCACTCAGGGATCAGTAAAGAACTCTATCTATCTATCTATCTATCTATCTATCTATCTAAATGTCTTCTTCATGGTGACTCTGACTATTCAGCTGATTGTTGCACAATTATTCTACAAGCTAATCATCTCATAGTGAATTTTCTTACATTGTTTTTAAATGAGTTTAATATTTAGGACAGCGTTTCACCCTGCAGTTTTAAACACTCTGTGCGTCACATGTCAGATTTCTGTTTTACAGATGTGTTCTTATTTTCCTGTTTTGTTGTGTGAGATTATTGAGAGTGGGTTACCATTTTAAAAAACATGCATTTTATATTGTTTTAAATTCTGTTCAATTTAATTTGTATAGCACTTTTAACAACAGACACTGTCAAGAAAGCAGTTAAAATCCAGATACAGATTTTAATCCCTGATGAGCAAACCAAACATGACAGCGGTGAGGAAAAACTCCCTGAGAGAAAAAGAGGAAGAAACCTCGAGAGGAAGCTGTCCTTTTCTGGGTGAAATCAGATTATAAATCATAAAGACAAACAGTACAGAGTGTGGTTAAAAGGATGTTCAGTATGATATGTTCAGATTCAGAGTCCTGGGATGAGCAACAGGACCGTCGTCATGATTACAGCACCAGTATACAGCTGAGATTAAACACTGAAACAAGGCAGAGACTTGGGCACAAACTGTTACTGGGAATCCAAATCATTAGAGTAGCCATGTGGGACTCCTTGGTGGAAGGAGTCTCCAGTGTCAGCACTGTGTAACAGTCAGAGGTAAAGCTGTAACTTGAGAGAAGGACTGTTTATAGCTGAGAATAGGATCTAACTTGTCCTCCACAAAATTACACATTAATAGTATGATGTGCCACTGATTAATTAAAAAATTATTAGAGTTGAAAAATTGCTGTGGTATAAGAGGAATAAAACATTTATTACACTAATATCAGTGGGACACAAACAGCAGCTGGAATCAGCTCTAACACTCTGGATCTAAATCCAGGATACTGTTGAACCATCTACCTCCTTTAGGTCTTTCCATTTCCTCTCCTTCAGCAGTAATGTTTTCCTCTCTTTCCCTCTCTCCTCTGGTTATTGTGCGTAACACTGGGTGGAGATAATGGCGTCTAAAGCAGCTCGTCAGCGTTTGAGCTCTGTATTCCAGCAGCACTGAAGCAGTTTGGTGATAAAGGTTTTGTTCAAGGACACAGCAGCTGAAAGATGGACATGATGAAAGCAGCATCGCTTCGGAATTGGATTAAAATCTGCATGCATGAGGATTCAAATGGATTTTGTGTGAAAGGCTCAGGAAGTGCAAAGCGACTGTTTCTGACGACTCGGGACACGACAGCGGAGTGTTGAGGACGGATTTGCTGCGTTTTGCGTGGGAATGTCGATGAAAATAAAAATGGGCATTTTAAACTTTTTTTTCTTACAGATTAATTCATCAGTTTTATATTAAAGTTAATTTCACTCACTGTTTATGGAATACAAATTATTTAAAAATCAAATCAATAGGAAAGTGCAGAACTATTCTTCTGACAGCTTTGAGCCATTTAGATCAGGTCAAATGACTCGACCCTCATACTGATTCATATTTTTTAATTCTTTACATAATTTAAATACCAGAAATATAATTTGAAGTGACTTGAAGTCTATTACAAAAAGCTTGTATGGCCAAATATTGAGCATAACAGTTTCATTTCTTATAAAATACCACAATCTGTGTGCTGATCAGGTCACTCTTATAAAATATGGCTAATATAAATGATTAATATTGGTGTCAGTACCAAATAATAAGTTTATGATGTCATTAATAATGACATTTTTATCTTCATCATGTCACTTTAAGCCAGGAGCTCCCAAACTTTCTGGACAAACAACACCAAATGGATAGTGTGAATTTGACCACACTGCATTTTTTTGTCCCAGACTTATAATACATTACTTGTAAATCCATATTCAAGACGTTTTAGTACATTTTCATGTTTGCTTTCTTGACTCAGCTTCACCAAGTCAGTCACTCCACAAGTTTTTGTCCATTTTTATGCCAAATAAAAACAAGCTAAAATAGCATGTACTCTTAATTTAAAGGTGCATTAGGTAAGATTTCTCTAAATTTGTCCAGCTTAGGTCTCTATTGGTTAAGCAGGTAGAGCTGAGTAAGATTTAATTGATTTTTTTTACTCTTTGAGCTCGCCCACATTTTCCCTATCCATGAACACCATCACTTTAATGCGCACTATTTAACACTGTAATGATTTATGAGAATGGCCACAAGTGCAGTCGCTCTCCTTTTTTCTTCACAAGCTCTTACGAGTGCTAAGCTGCGATATTAGCACTGATTGAAGGGCTGCTGAGTGAAGGGGTGTGAGGGAGGGTCTATAAAATGACTGACAGGATAGTCATGTAAACACAAACATGCATTCTGGACCATAACGCAGTTTTCCACAGGGGTTTTCTCAGCCACGTAATACTTTTCTCCTGAGGTCACAGCTTAAAACATCATTTATCACCACGTTCTATGTATTTTTCCAGCTTATTTGTATTATTAGTAATTTAAAAAATCAACTATAGCACGTTTAAATATGGCTTATTTGAACATGACAAGTAACATTTCAAAACAGTAGCACAAAATCTTCAAAATCAGTCTTTATGGTTAGAGTGATATTTGTAATATTAATTTGTAAAACGAATAAATAAAAAAGAGGAGATTGTGACAGCGTTTGTAAATCTGGAAACCTCACAACCCCTAGTTTGGGAACCTCAGCTTTAAAAGCATGTAAGTGTATAAACTGAAATCTGATCTTTAGCAGTTTATCACACTAATAAACAGACAGACACATTGATGGACTTTCAATATTTTATTGAAAATAAATCGTGCCGAGCGAGCTCAGGCGATGCTCCCGGCGTTTGAAGCAATCCTGGGCCACAGATCTGCACACTCCTTGGCTACAGGTCCCGTGATGGCTGAACCTAAAAAACAAAACAGGACAGCAAAATGTCAGACAACCGCAATTTATCTTACACTCTAAAGCCATAAATTACAATTAACCTTTCAGGATAAGTGTTTTTGTTCCATCGCGGATTGAGATTGAACAGTACGGCGTGATAAACTGCCATCTCACCCAAGAGCAATGGGCTTCACTATTTCCTTCCACGACAACTCACTCAGCCACTGCGCAGACAAAGCAAGTGCTTTAAGAAGGACATCCGCATGTTTTATAATGAACTCACCTTTCATTTCCCCTTTGTTATTCACTATGACCCCTGCGTTGTCTTCAAAATACAGGAACACGCCATCTTTTCGCCGGTACGACTTCCGCTGTCGTATCACCACCGCCGGATGCACTGCAACGCAAAAGGGACACGAGTGAGCGCTAAGCATCGTGTCTACATCACAAATCCTGCATTTCAGCTTTGAAATTAAATTCCAGTATAATATTTTAAGCATTATTTGTCGTGTTCATAGATTACACAAGACGTGTCCATCATTAAATCAGGGCAGAGGTGATCGGGTACAACACGTAAAGATATTTCGCTGTATAAATGAGCATTTGAGTTTAGAGGAAAGTGTTTATTCGCTAGGAATCCATTAGTTTTATTTCTTTATTACATTAATCAATGGAACCTGTAAAAACTATTAAGACACAGATGAAGCTTGTTAAGTTTAAAACCCTAATAAAGATCAGTTAAGGTAAAAGGTACAACAGTGTGAAGCCGGTTATTTTTATTATTACAGATGACTGCCTGATCTTCCTAACTAACTAATAACAGAAACTGGATGCGTAAAAGAACGAAGTAAACGTGTTCCATCACGGATTGAGACTGTACAGTACAGAATGCATCGCTGCCGTCTCACCCAAGAGCAATGGGGTTCGCTATTTCCTTCCACGACAACTCACTCAGCCACTGAGCAGACGGAGCAAGTGCTTTAAGGAGGAGTTAAGACGATTCCAGGACACAGGAATTATTTAAACAGTGCAGTATGTCCTTGAGGAATTGAACAAAAAGTTGACCTGTGACTCTGAGCCTAAATTCTTCAACTCTAATAAACAATTGCAAAATAGAGAAAGAAAAAAAAAACTGTATTGTAATTATTATAATCTCCATATTCATACTATAACATGTTAAAATGTCAATAATGATCCTGTGACATTCTCGATTAAAGACATAAATATGAACTTCGTATGCTCTAATCCATCAACACACCCACAGAGAGTTTTTAAAGATTGCACCAGATGGTCACAAAATGTGCACAAGTTCCCCTCCCCTGGTCCTGGAGAACCCCATGTTTCCCAGCCTGGTCCTGCAGAACCACAGGTTCCTACCCCTAGTCCTAGAGATCCTGCATTTCAGCTTCGAAATTAAATTCCAGTATAATATTTTAAGCATTATTTGTCATTTTCATAGATTACACAAGACATGTCCATCATTAAATCAGGGCAGAGGTGATCGGGTACAACACGTAAAGATATTTCACTGTATAAATGAGCATTTGAGTTTAGAGGAAAGTGTTTATTCGCTAGGAATCCATTAGTTTTATTTCTTTATTACATTAATCAATGGAACCTGTAAAAACTTCACACACAGATGAAGATTAAGTTTAAAACCCTAATAAAGATCAGTAAAGTTAAAAAGGTACAACAGTGAGAAGCCGGTTATTTTTATTATTACAGATGACTGCCTGATCTTCCTAACTAACTAATAACCTCTTAACATCACACAAACAGGAAACTGAATCCAAAGCCAAACTAAAACTAAACTTCTGCAGATCTGTTTATTTATTACTGCAATGATGCGTCACCTAAATGATTTAAACTTTACAATCTTAAAAAAATATATATATCTATCTTAATTTATATGTACATTAAAAGCACCACTTAGACTCAACCAGTGCTACATTATAATCAATATCGTGATAAATTACTTCACAGAGCACTTTTCTGAAATATCACCGGTATGGGGATTTTTTTTTTTTTTTTTTTAAACAATTACAAACTTTGGAAACAGCCAAGTGCACTTAATTGTTAAAACTGTGTACAAAATTTTCTTCCTGTACACATTACAAGTTTGCTCACTACTGATTTGCTGGCATTTTGTTAGCAAACATATATCGTGATACATATTGCGTATTGTAGAAATGTCATAGTGTTGAGATAGTTGCCTTATCGCCCTCCTCCATGATCACGGTGATAAAAGCAAAATGTCTGTCCTGTCTGAGTGCAGTTAGTATACAACGAGTAGCTCCAGTCAGGTCACAATCTGAGGATTAAATCATCTCAACTGTGCTTTGAACCAGACTTGTGCTCTCATCACAAAGAAGAAAAAAAAACACCATTCACTAATTTTTATTAAACAGATCAAATGCTTTTGATCATATAGAAGCGCTCATTTTAACAGCTAATTTGGAATTAATTTTATGACAAGAAAAAAAAAAATCCACTTTCATTTGTCATTTTTATTTGTTGAAAAAAAAAATCAGTACATTCCCCCATGCTGCACATTACAAGGAGAAAGATAAATTAAGTTTAGTTTCAATCATAGTTTAAAAAAAAAAAAGGATAGAAATTTCATTCAGTCGATTGATTATACCGGCTTCATCATGCACACGCCTCTTCTGCTCATGTGTTAGTAGATTATTAATACTGTCATATTGATAAATCAAGCTGAATGGACTGAATTTGCAGCAAATGCAATTATAAATACACTAATATACAGTGTGTCTAGCACAAAAAAAGACATTTTAAAATGGTATTCTGCACTATAACCTTTTCTGCAAGAGGGCTGAAAAGGTTCACCCTTTTCATCACAAAGATTTTCATGTATGACGACGAGAGCCTGCGAATTCCGAGAACGACAGCAGACGACGTGACTGTTGTAAACGATGTTAGTCTGACGAAGTAACTGTGGCATAAAACATGCGCTGTGCAGAGGCGTCGCTCGCCGTGTTGTGTACTTGGCCGCCGGGAGAACTGTGTGGACAAACGCGATTCGCGACCTAGCTAATGACTGGACGCTAAAAAGACGTGCCCAATCCGATTCATTCCAAGATGGCTGACCTCGAAGAGCGAAACTGCAGAGAGTACAATGGTTTTGTGTGCGTCACAGACGTCTTCGTGTTAAGCGTGCTCGTTTGCTGGTGAGAAGTGGGCAGGGCTAGTGACAAAGCTGAGCAAAGTTTAGCTTTATAAAAATGAGAAGCAAATTGATTTGGTGATGGGGCGGGCAACAATGACGAAAGTATTGTATCACGATGCTTAGGCAGTTGTATGATACATGATATGCATCACTGCCAGCAAAATAGCAGTACTGCGTTTAAATAAAATAAAAAAAAAAAAGCTTGGTACTGTATTTACTAAAAAAATTCCTTCTGTATTTTATATGAAATTTAAAAATATTTAACTCTCAAAAGAAAAAAATGTTCTAAAAATCTGGAAAAAACTATTAAACTTGCTATTTTAAAGGTGCATTAGATAAAAATAAACTTTTTTTTCCCTCCAAGATTAGATTCAATCGTTAAGCTCTCTAATGGTTATGTTATTTGAATGGTTTATTTTTTTATTTTTATATTTTTTTCCTCCTCAACTCCTTGAATCCACTCCTCATTCCCAACCTTTAAAGATTTGGTACAATATCTTAACATCTAATCATCTTGAAATTATTAAAAAATAATGTAGTATTAAGATCACAGTATGATATTTCAGAAAAGCATACCGTGACAATTTATCAGGATATTAATATATCGCTGTATCGCTCAGCTCTATTTGGTGTTTACGGCTGGAGTTTCTTCCTCGTGAATGTCACATTTTCCATCTTTTCCAGTTCCACATATTCGTTCCTACTCACAGCTCCTGAGCTGTTCGATGAAATTTGCTCTGTTGCTATGAGCTTGAAGCAGAATTTTATTTTCAGCGAGACATTAGTGCTAATAGTGCAACCATGGCAACCGACAGTAAGTTAAAAGCTAGAACACAGCCACGAGAACCGGCGTTAAAGCGGCCGGGGCGTTAAAGCGATGCTGCCGGTGTGAGCTCTTCCTTAATAAATCTGTAAAATGTGTGAGAAATCCGATGAGACGTACCCTTCTTCCTGAGCTCTGGCTTGCCTTTCTTCACGGTGGCCATGACCATGTCACCCACACCTGCGGCAGGAAGCCTGTTCAGACGGCCCTTGATGCCTTTGACGGAGATGATGTACAGGTTCTTGGCACCTGACGAGGAAAGAAAACAAACACAGATCAGTCACTGGTGTTACAGACCAGAATCGTGAGGAGACTGGACGTGTAAAAGAACGAAGTAAACGTGTTCCATCACGGATTGAGACTATACAGTACAGTGTGATAAACTGCCATCTCACCCAAGAGCAATGGGGTTCGCTATTTCCTTCCACGACAACTCACTCAGCCACTGAGCAGACGGAGCAAGTGCTTTAAGAAGGAGTTAGGACGATTCCAGGACACAGGAATTATTTAATCAGTGCAATATGTCCTTGAGGAATTGAACAAAAAGTTGACCTGTGACTCTAAACCTAAATTCTTCAACTCTAATAAACAATTGCAGAATAGAGAGAAAGAAAAAAACTATTGTAATTATTATAATCTCCATATTCATACTATAACATGTTAAAATGTCAATAATGATCCTGTGGCATTCTCGATTAAAAACATAAATATGAACTTCGTATGCTCTAATCCGTCAACACGCCCACAGAGAGTTTTTAAAGTTCCTACCCCTAGTCCTGGAGAACTCCAGATTGCCCACCCCTAATCCTGGAAATCCTCAGATACCCCAATCTTGGTCCTAAAGAACCCCAAATTTCCCACCCCAGTACTGCAGAATCACAAGTTCCTACCCCTAGTCCTAGAGAACTCCAGATAACCCACCCCCAATCCTGCACATTTTAGTATTTTCCTGCTCCAACACACCTACATCAGCTCAGGAGATGCTGTGAACTAGCTGATCAGTTAAATCATTTGTGTTAGAAGCATAAAAACACTAAAATGTGCAGGACCAGCATTAGGAACCTCTGAGTTACAGCTTTGAGGTGCATCAGACCACCACGATACAGAAGTAAAGGGTAGGATGACTAGCAGTCCGGACACTATCTGCTCGCCATGGGGTTCTCATTCACCTATCCCCACCATCACTACTAAAAAGGAAACGACTGCAAAAGCGAATGAATGTTTTGACTGTAAGATAAAAATCATTATTTTCCCCTCCAGTGAGAAGTCAGGCTGCGTTACCTGTGTTGTCAGCGCAGTTGATGACCGCTCCCACCGGGAGACCCAGCGAGATGCGGAACTTGGCTCCAGAAGAACCACCACGTCCTGAAAGAGACAAACACCTTCATGCATGATTCCCAAATAATTCTGAGTGAAATGAGTCAGTCCACAAAGCAACAGGTCCATATGGAAACCCACACACACACCTAATAACACAGTGTTAATGCACATCTACCTGTCATGAACTATTCTACCATTAGAGGATCATTATGGTACACATTTATCCTAAACAAGCTCACTGACTCTCCTTCTAGCGGACATGAGCTTCTTTATAACCACTAGTGGCTACTTGAGTCAAGAAAAAAACTTAAAACACAATATTTCCCCCTAAAAGTGACACTAACTTTAATAGTGTTACTGAATTGTAGCTTGACTCTGCAGCTGGCTATGGACATGCTAGCTACAGCGCGCGCAGCTAGCAAGCTAATCTCCTCTACATTACTACAATTTCTCCCATTTTCGACTAAATTTAATTTTTTTTTTAATTTATTTAAATAAGACAACCTAAGTCATTATGTCAACTGCGTGCTTTGGCTTAAAACTGCTCGCGGCTCCTCGTGAAGAAACCGGAGCAAGCCGCCTCCATTAGCGACCCATCTGTATCGCTGTTTTTTATTAACAAATAAAACTCTTTTTCAATCAATATCCACCAAAACACAAACTATAATATGTCCTGTAACAATAACGACTCCAAAGAACAGGTTTAAAAGCGTCCATTTGTAAGGATTAACGCAGATTTCAGTGTTAGAGTTTTACCTCTCTTAGACATTGCTGCCGGAAGGGTAAGAGGAAGAAGGGAGAAAGGAACGCTGGGAAATAACGTCGCGCGCACCACAGAAATCGACACTTCCGGTTTAGCATCCTCGCTCTAAGGACCCTTTGTGTAGCCGTCGCATTCGCCTGATTAAAAATCATACAACCTTATTTATCATCTACGAAGTATTAATCTAATAAAGTATTAATATTAATAATTCAAAGTGCAGTTTTCACTTTAATCTGCACTGTGCACTGTCAATATGATGATTACATGCGATTTAAAAGTTTAAAATTAAAATAAAAACGGCATAAATGCTTTGCTAGCTATGAGAGGGGGAGAATAATAAACAATTATTAACAAATTATTATTAAACAAATAATAAAAAATTCCCAGAATATGGATTAATTCATACAACTAGTTTTCTATCATTCTAAGTTGTCATTATTAGCATTTTTGTTCGAGTTATTCCTTTAGTTATTTACTGTACTAGCTAAATAGCATGTTAAATTACTCAGGCACTTCTTGTAACTATGGCAACCTATGCAGCGTTCAAGTGTATGGCGGTGTACTGTGTGATCATGTTGTTTAGTATAGTAGTATACTAAAGTATATTTTCATCTTTATTCTTAAAACTATGGAGCTTGAAAGCTATGAATATGAATTTCATATATTTGAAGCTCCAGATAGAACCACTTCACTGTTGTGGAATTGCAAACTACAAGAAATTATTCATTTTAACTCATACTTCTGCTGTCACTGAGTCACTAGCTTGACCCTGAATGCTAACATTGCTAATAATAAAGAGTATTAATTTGCAATGAGTAAGGTTATACTAATAACACCTTATTAATCAATGACTATTCTGTCATTCATTGTTAGCCATGTTAGTATTCACAGTTATTTTCACTATTTTCTTGATATGTTTGACTAATTAAAATGACTGATTAAATCTTTGTCTAGTGGAATGGCACATAAAATTACATTTACATTGAAGAATCATGTAAGAAGATAAATAGTGAAGTTAAACAGTAGGTTCGTCTCTTTTCAGCTGAGTGGGACCTTACTATGAATTTTATGATTCCTCTGGTGTTAAAGTGCTTAATTTGTGAGGGCAAAATGTCAAAATATTTACAAAATACAAATTTATCCCCTATCAGTCCCTGTGAAGAAGACAGCAGTTTTCAGGTGTAAGAAGGAGTATGGAGACTCTCTTCACTTGATTTCGGATTAGACCAAACTAAAATAGCTCCGATTCTTTTCTGAGGTAGAGGTGACCTGCACTACAAGAGTCTGTAGTGAACATTTTACTCAAGACTTCTACAAATATTAGACTAGCACAGGATTTGCCAGCTGTCTGAAGCTAAAAAAAAAGAGTGACTTTTCCAATATTAGATCCATATTAAAAGCAATTTAATAAACTTCATACAGTTCGACTATTCAATAAAGTTAGCTAGCTATATGTATTGTTGTTCTGGGTCTATGAGACAGAGAAAAGGTCAAAAGGTTGAGTAATAAAGTGTTATTTTTATTTATACGTTTTAGTAAATGAATTTCCAAGTTATCAAATGTAAGGGGCTCTTTGTAATGTAGGATACGCTTCTCTCTCACAGTACAACGACTTTCCAGTGTCCACATGTTCTGCACTATAGTTGCTAACCTTTTAATTGTAAAGTGGGCGGGGCTAATCTTCACCTACACTAGTCACTTGAGCAGTCACTTCGAGTCTGACAGACCTAGCGAGTGAAAGCTAACTAGCGAGTGAAAGCTAACTAGTGAGTGAAGACTATATTAGGTCACACACTTGGACATGTCTCATATGAATCTGATCAGTGGGTTCATCTGGCATTCATCTGACTTTATCACATATTTTATTTCAACTTTTCTGGATGTTTAATAAAATACTCAAGTTTGGATTCATGAAAACATTTTTAGCATGTCACACCATGTTTCCTGGGAGTGTAAATGTAAGACGTATCCCAGAATGCAGTCAGTGAAGTGTTTTAGCCTGGATGTCTTGGGTCTGGAGGGGGTGGAAGAGGTCAGCGTTGGCACTCAGTACAGCGCAGGTTGTGTTTCTCCAGGCTGTGGATTCTCAAGCCATCATGGGATAGCATCCAACCTGGGCAAGCGCTCTCTCTCTCTCTGCCTCTCTCTCTCCCTCTCTCTCTCCATCTCCTGCTCCTCCATCTGCTTGAACACGTCTTCGTCTGGCCGCTGGCGCTGTTCACACGTGGCGTGAGGGTGCGTTTGCCAGGTTCCGTCTCTGTAGGTACAGAAACAGACAGTCCATTCGTCCACCTCCACTCGCTCTCCAGCCGGAATGATGCGGTTCCCCGCAAAGCAGTTTGGACCTTCGAGGAACAGACACGAACATGCTGTTAAATGAAAAGGAGGACAAAATGCGCTGCTCCCCAGCAGACATCTGGAGCATTCAGCCAAAATATGTGTACCAGTTTACTTTAACTGAGGATGATGCATTTATAAACGCATAGTTAGACACACATCTGTTTATAAAGTGTAGAAATCTGCATTGCTCTGCTGCTGTCATCGAAGGCTGCTACTTATAATCGAGAGATGCAGAGCAAAAGCACTGACACTGGAGACTCCTTCCAGAAATGTTAAACAAATGTCTTCTTAGAGAAAATTTCACCACGTCAATGATTTAAAATGTTTTTAAATCCATTTATGTGGAGTGTCCACTGTACAAATCCCTGTAGAAGTTGTTACTATAGAAAGGATAATGTATCAGAATGAGTGCATTAATATAAACCTGTGATTTGCAGCTGCACTACAGTCAGAGCTGCTGTTCTAGAAAATCAATCAACAGCTTCTGACCAATCAGAATCCAGAATTCTGCAGCACGCTGTGGTATAAATGTGAAGAGCCTGGAGAAAAGGCGAGCAGTTCGGATTTCACTGATCAGAGTTCACTGTAAAAACACACACACACACACACACACACACACAATCTGTTCCTCTCGTGCCTTCTGTTGTCATCACTGCTGCCCCCTCGGCCCTCTGCTCTCCCAGCAGGCCGTGCTCCAGTTTCTATTTCCGGAGAGGAAGGCTAGTGAGCGGTTCATTGAACGGCAACGTTGCATCACCGTTTTTCCACTGCGACACTCAGCATGTAAACAACAATCACAGCGCCGAACACATCAATGAGTCCCGAGTGACAAGAGAGAGTCACAGAGGAAGGTGACAGAGAAAGAGGAGGCTGACAGAGAGACAAACGGACAGAGAGACAGATGGACAGAGAGACAGGTACACAAGCTCAAAGAGAGACAGACGGGCAGACAGACAGACGGACAGACAGATACACAGGCTCACAGAGAGGCAGACGGGAAGACAGGCAGATACACAGGCTCACAGAGAGGCAGACGAACAGACAGACAGGTACACAGGCTCACAGAGAGACAGACAGACAGACAGACAGATACACAGGCTCACAGAGAGACAGACGGACAGAGAGACAGATGGACAGAGAGAAAGATACACAGGCTTACAGAGAGACAGACAGAGAGAAAGACAGACAAATGGCTGGACTGACAGGGAAATAGAGACAGATAGAGAGAGACAGAGAAACCAAGACAGAAAGAAAGACATTGAGACAGACAGACAGACAGTATGATAGAGAGACAGACTGATAAACAGAAAGACAGAGAGGGAACCCAGAGACAGAAAGGCAGACAATCAGAGGCAGACAGCAAAACAGACAGACAAACAGACAGACAGAGAGATAGAATGAGAAACAGAGACAGACTGAGTGACTGAGAGACAGACAAGTGACTGACCTCAAATGATTTCCTTTAATGCAGCTTGCTACATCAGGATCATTTATGGGTGTGTATGTGTGTGTTTGTATGCATATGCATGTGCGTATGTATGTGTATGTGTGTATGCGTGTGTGTGTGTAGTTCTCACCGCTCTTACACACAGGGCAGCAGTGTTTGGGTTCGTATACAGGGTTTACACAGTGCAGAGCCGGACAGTCCGATATGCTGCAGTACACTTCACCACTGGCCTCACAGCGACACCGCTCACACCGAGATAACTACTCCACACACACACACACACACACACACACACACACACACACACACACACACACATGGGCAAGAAACACTTTCACTAAACAGTTGAATTGACATGTACAGAGTGTTCCATTTCTGTCTAATGGAGTTGATCAGCTAACATTATCCAGACTCGTAATAATTGTAATAATAATTGTATAACATAAAAAAAATTTAATTTATTAAAAATTACTATAAAAGAAATAAAGTTCTTAAAAGATGTTTTTAATGTCTTATAATTTTTAATGTTGTATATTTTTGATGTTGTATATTTTTAATGCTGTATAAATTTATTGTTGTATAATTATTAATGTTGTATTTTTTAAAATGTTGTATAATTTAATGTTGTTTATTTTTAAAATGTTGTTTAATTTAATGTTGTATATTTTTTTAATGTTGTATAATTTTAATGTTGTTTATTTTTTTATGATGTATAATTTTTATGTATAATTGTTGAATGCTGCTGCTGAATGGCGCTCACCCTGAACTCCTCGAACAGCCGGTATGTTTTGCCTCCGTACACACACACCTTGCTGATGGCCTCACACACCGGACAGCAGGACTTGTACTTGATGCGCGTGCAGCGCGGGTGTATGCGCGGGCACTTGGGTCGCACGCACACCGGTCCGTCCTCCGTGCAGGTGCACGGGCACGCGGCGCGCCCCGGGTAATAAACCTCGCCGATGTTATACACGAAGCCGTGATCGTCGATGCACCATTTGCCCCGGTAATCCCCGAACTCGTACTCCAGGTCGGATTTGGAGGAGGAGGAGAACTCGGAGGCGGTGCAGCGGAGAAAAGCGCACAGGAGCGCGAGCGACAGACACAGCGCGAGAGAGCGCATGGTTTCACCACTCACACTCACTGACCGGCCGCTTTGCACGCGCGCTTTCCAAGCACAGGGGCGCGAGGGGGGTGTGTGTGTGTGTGCGTGTGTGTGTGAGTGTGTGTGTGTGTGTGTTCTCTCCATGTGACCACATGCGCAGCGCAGGAAACTGTAAACTCTGTTTTTCCCCTCATCTAATATTTGAAGAAGTTTTCCACTACTGTAAAACATTATTACAGTCTGTCTGTTATTCTATCTATCTATCTATCTATCTATCTATCTATCTACATGTCTCCTTTAAACTGAATTCATTATTATTATTATTATTATTATTATTATTATTATGTACAATTTTTACGTTTACTACTTGTTTATTTTACTTATTTCTTCCAGAAATGACAGAAATCAGAGTTCTTGTGAATATACAGAATGACTACAGACCTGACATCACACCTGATGAAGTCCCTCGGGCTTGTCTTAGCTCACCTCAGGACACGTCTCAGGACACGCCTCAGGATACGTCTCAGGACATACCTCACTACATACCTCACTACATACCTCAGGACACACGTCAGGACACGCGTCAGGACACACCTCAGAATATGCCTCAGGACACAACAAGCCTCAGGACATGACTCAGGACACGCCTCAGGACACACGTTAGGACACACCTCAGGATAAGTCTCAGGACACACCTCAGGACACACCTCAGAATATGCCTCAGGACACA
>CM040466.1:2898228-2915566 GCA_022758105.1 Pangasianodon gigas
CCTCAGGACACACCTCAGAATATGCCTCAGGACACACCTCAGAATATGCCTCAGGACACGACTCAGGACACACCTCAGAATATGCCTCAGGACACAACAAGCCTCAGGACACGACTCAGGACACACGTTAGGACACACCTCAGGACATACCTCACTACATACCTCAGGACACGCCTCAGGACACGACTCAGGACACGCCTCAGGACACACATTAGGACACACCTCAGGACATACCTCACTACATACCTCACTACATACCTCAGGACACACGTCAGGACACGCGTCAGGACACACCTTAGAATATGCCTCAGGACACAACAAGCCTCAGGACATGACTCAGGACACGCCTCAGGACACACGTTAGGACACACCTCAGGACACACCTCAGAATATGCCTCAGGACACAACAAGCCTCAGGACACGACTCAGGACACACCTCAGAATATGCCTCAGGACACACCTCAGGACACACCTCAGAATATGCCTCAGGACACAACAAGCCTCAGGACACGACTCAGGACACACGTTAGGACACACCTCAGGACATACCTCACTACATACCTCACTACATACCTCAGGACATGCGTCAGGACACAACATGCTTCAGGGAACACCTCAGGACATGCCTCAGGACACAAGAAGCCTCAGGACACGACTCAGGACACGACTCAGGACACACGTTAGGACACACCTCAGGACACGCCTCAGGACATACCTCACTACCTCAGGACACACGTTAGGACACATCTCAGGACATGCCTCAGGACACACGTGTGCACAGCACTGGACCTCTACTGTTCTCCTGCCGCTCGCAGATGGAGGTGGAGGATGCTGTGATCTACCTGTTGCACAGAGCTTGTATTCACCTGGAGCTGACAGGAAGCACTGTGAGAATCATCTTATTTGATTTTTCAAGTGTCTTCAGCACATCCAGCCCTCTCTGCTGGGGGAGAAGCTGCATGCACTTTTTCTTGAACAACTCTTTGGAGGATAAGCATCATAATCTATATTCCATGTTTATATTCGCTACAGTTTTGTATATTTGCATAGTTGATTATTTTTAATATTTTTCTTCTGCTATATTGTCTTTTGTGCATGTGTGTGTGTGTGTGTGTGTGTGTGTGTGTGTGTGCGTTTGTGTGTGTCTGCTAGTTCAGTTCTTAATGTTAGCAATATAGCAGTGACCTGAATCAAATATAATATTATTAGACAACTTTATTTTTAATGTTATTTGAAACATATGTAAGTGACCAGAAATCTCTGACTGAAAATCAAGACACTTTATACAAACCGACACAGAAGGCGTTATTATTATTATTATTATCATTATTATTATTATTACAATAGTAAATACATTATTATTACACTATTACATTAATAATTACATTATTATATTAATAATGAATGATTAATGAATATATGATTTCATTAATTAAGTTGTAAACCAATCATTTTGGCCTGAATCTGCATCCTAATAAACCAGGTTGTGACCGAAATGGAGACAGCTGATTTAAGTTTGGGAAGTTAGTGCACTCCAGAAAGGACAGAGGAGAAATTGAGACGAAGCCGGTAAGGAGGGTTGTGTCTATAGTGCCACCTGCTGGTCAGATTGTGATAGAACACACTGGGTTTAGGAGGTCTGATGAAGAGGCTCAGCAGGACATCATCATCATCATCACCTTCCTCACTCAGTGAACTAATGAAAGTGTAAAGTATCTCTTATCCCCTCAAGCAGGTTTATTATCTATCTATCTATCTATCTATCTATCTATCTAGCTGTCTATCTCTCTATCTGTTTGTCTGTATGTCTGTCTATGTATGTATGTATGTATGTATGTATGTATGTATCTATCTATCTATCTATCTATCTATCTATCTATCTATCTGTCTGTCTGTCTGTCTGTCTGTCTGTCTATCTATCTATTTATCTATCCACTGGCATATCTACAGTCGTTTTCAGAATTATTGGCATCCTTCAAGACAAAGGGCAAACATGATCAAATAAAATAAACATTTTTCATGTGAGCTACAAGCACTTCTTTTTCAATAGTATTTCCACTCAAAAACATAAGCTACAAAACACTGGCACTCAAAAACAACTGCAATTTAAATTTCAAATATTAAATTTGTACATGCAGTTTAAATTAAAAAAATATTGTTTAATGGCCCTCAGTATCCAGGAATTTCATTGTGTATTAATATAATTGTTTGCACATGCAAAATCACATTGGATACTGATCAGGTAATGGATATAAAAATACATAAGCAGTTAAAAAAATACAGAGAGGAACAACAGTGAGGGACAGCAAAGTCGTATTTAAGCTTCAGCTGGACGTAACTAGACTGAGGACCTGAGCGAGTTAGAGGCAAGACAGGGACAGAGCAAATCAGCAAAAGAATATTAATGTCTAAACATTAATCATCAACGCATCCACATTATATTTCTTCCTCTCTTCACTACACACTGTTTCTATTTGTTTAACTGTAGTTACTAAATAATCTGCTTTAGGATGAAAGACTGAATAGTGTTAAACTGAACACACACAGAGACAGAGAGTCAGTGAAGAAAAGGTTAAAACAGGTGATTATTGTGATGGTGATCAGTCTAGCAGCATAAATACCTATTAACACCTCACTGCAAGAAATGAGATCTTATAGTCACCTTCTAAATTTTACCCATAAAAGAAACTCCACTGACCTCCTCTGCATATTTCTTTCTTTCTTTCTTTCTTTCTTTTCAATAATAACTTTGATAATCATGGGTTGTGATTTCCTCCACTGTAACCAAATAAATTAAAAAAAATCTTGTGCTCCTGCCTGTGCTTCACACCAGTTTGAGAACCTGTTAACAATACCGTTAACTATACTAATTGTGTATTAATGTTAAAGTTCATAAAGTGTACTAATACTGTAAATATGGTTAATTATGGGGCTTTAATGTATTTGCTTATGAACTACCAGCCATGGAGGAACATCTAAGTGAAAGAAGAAGGAGATTAACATTTCTGGTAAGTAATGCAGAGGAAAAACAATTAACTTTTTTTAAATTAAAAGTAGGAGCAGGATTTTGTACTGATTACAGTTTCCATATGGGATAAGTAACCAGTGTAATGTGAGGACACTGGGTGAAATACAGACAGAGGAGGGACAGGTGATGTTTCTGTTTGTCCAGAAGAGGGCAGTAGATATTATTAAATCCATTCAAAATCATTAAAATACCACAGAGCACAGGCATGATGAGGGATTAAAACTTGATACTTAATACATATACTTTGTAAACAAGGTAAACAGAGGTGTGTATACAAGACAACAACACAGGGAACAAACTGGAGTACAAATACTCCTTCAGGAAGGCAGATATAGATTTTTTGGTGCTTGGCACCCTAAAACAACATTAACCAGTTGTAGTGTTTGAGTAGATGAGGATTTGATGCATCTTTACTGCACATTAAGGTAAAACAGACATAGCAATAAGTCACTTGGATCTAGACTAGTAACCCTAATGGAACATTACAGTTGTTTAAAGTCAGAAATGATCAAAATAAGAAAGAATTCTGTTTAAGGGCATGTTTTTAATTACATTTTTCATAAAATTCACTGCAGTTGCTCTATAAGTGAGCAGTAAGTCTAGACATGTCTTTTAACATGTTTGTGAATTGCTCTGGATAGTGTTTGGCTCTATCAAATGCTTTAAATGTAAAAAATGTAAATGTACATAGATACAACTTCTATGATATTCATTCATTCATTCATCTTCAGTAAGTGCTTTATCCTGGTCAGGGTCAGGGTGGACCCCAGGAACACTGGATGTGAGGCAGGAATACGATCTGGACATATTCACACACTCATTCACTTAATTATTTCAATTATTCACTTAGTTGTTTACTTTTAACCCTACTTTCACACTAGCAAGTGACAAGTCACTCGTGTAGCTTGTACTTTGTCTCTTGTGGGTGTGTCACAACTACTACTGTTGATGCTTGTGGGCGTGGCCTGTCCAGTGTTTTTTTTTTTTTTTTTTGAGAAACAATAGTAGCTACTTCCTTCCAAACTTTATTTTTCTTCATAATATCTCTATACACATTTAATGAGAGGCCGGATATGACAGGATAAGATGAATTCACGGTTATAAGTTGTTCTTCCATTTTTGTCCAACAAACAGTAAACGGGAACTAATTGCAGGTAGGAAATAAAGTTGTGAGCGGGGAACTGAAGAAATGTCGGACCACACGTGCCATAGGATTGGTCCAATGAATCATCTGAGCCAAATGTTGCTTTGTTGCAGTCACTGAAATCACAGCTCGGTGTCTCACACGTACTTAGAAACTCTGTTCATCTGTTTTTTTGGGGCTGGAACAGAACTGATTAAAAGGAACAGCTGCATATTAGGCCCTAGTACCTTGCTTGTGGAAAAGGGCTACATGGTGGTCCACATGGCAGCAGTCACAGAGTTTCTCTCTCCAGCGGTGAGTGTGGGACAGAGCCGAGGCTGTGATTAGAATGCAAGGGAGCGAGTCATTGCTGCAAATTGAAAATATATTGATTCTCCTTTAGTGGTGTTCTTTCCTGGCCAAGCAGTCAGGGCTGAGGACAGGCCAGAGACACACACAAACACATACAGAGACTGGTGGAGAATAGATGAGTACCCTGAAGCAGACAAGAATGGTGGAGAAGGTGGAGAAGGAACATGCTCTTACATCACAGAATCAAATCAGTGGAGCTGTTGGTATCACATGGTTAGTAATTCCATCCTTTACAGGTGCGAAGTTATGAGACCAACACCAAACTCTGTGCTGAGGAAGAAAGTGATTCGGTATGAAGATGGAGCCATGAGTGTAGAGTCAATAATACATCAGCAAGTCTGTCTGAGACACAGAAAACAACTCCACAAAGCCGATTAAGCACATGGCATTTGGTGCATCATGCTAAACTGGATACTTTCCATTACTTGTTAGCTACAGTAGCCTGGCGGAAAATTAGAGAAAGTTCAGACACCAAACATGTCTTAATTGATTGATTACATCAGCCAAAATCATTGTATACATTTCATTTTAGAAGGAATTTTTTTTAAGTAAAACAATTAAGAATGGCGCCTCGTTGTTAGCATTGACTTCACAAGGTTGTTTGCACTGCTAATCTGGTTAGCAGTGCTAATAGGATCTATAATAACACACTGTGATATAATCTGTTTGGTGTATTGGTGACAAAGACCACACTGAAGTCTCTCGAACTAAACTTCACTAATACTGTATGCCCACTCATTAACTCCCAGTAAATCCATTCTGTGTTGATTCACAGTGGATTTCACTCACACACACACACACACACACAGAGCATGGCCAAAGCTAGCAGTGCTGTTTGCTCATTGTTCATTGCAGTGATTGTCACACAGCTAATGGAGACCGGATTAGCATGCAGGGACAAGCAGGCAAACACAAGCTCCCATGGTGGATAGGAACCTGGCAGCCACACACGCACAAACACACCCACACACACGCACGCACACACACACACACACACACACACACACAGTATAGCGTACATGCGCAGTATAGAACCGTGCAGTATAGTCTACAGCATGCGTTCCACTTGTGGGAAATCAAACTCTGAATGGCGTTCCAGCTCCAAAGTGGGAAAAGAAACATGGACGCCTCCACACTTGTCTTTTGTTAGCAACAAGTTAGCCAGTTTCCTGAAAGTGACCTCAAATTGCTTCATTTTAGCCGAAATATTTTCGTTACTGTGACCAAAAATGTTTAACTTTTGGTGGTTAAAGCTAAATTAATGCAAAGAAACTGCAGGGAAAAGCGTAAAGTACTAAAATACTAGCATGAAATCATAGCTAGCAGACCAAACAGCTATGTAGCTGTGGCTAATTGTTGTTGGTTAGCATTAACGTCCTCACATAGACAATAAATCAACTAAGGTAGATTTTTTTGGGTTGGCTGGGAAACATTTACATGAAAAATACCTCTTAGTATTACTGCAGTGTTTACATTGCAGCTGTTGCTTTCTTCACACGTTTTTTAGCTTTATTTAACAATAAAGCGTTGCATTATGAGTTGTAGTAGTAGTAGTAGTAGTAATTGAAATTTGTTGCATAGGTCTTTCGAAAACTAGATTGAGTCAACATGGAGACTTCAGAGATACAAAATGCCCAGAAATATTGTCATTTGATGCAATTTCCATTTTAAAACAATGAATAAATAGCCATTTAAGAATGTACACAGTTTATTAAATATGAAAGTGTGTAACTTGCTAAAGGGAACAGAGAAATATCTCGCAGTGTTGACTTAATACCTGGTGCAAAACTAGTGAACCTCGATCTGTTGTGTATTGTTTACACTCATTTTATTAAATTAGCCAGCTATTGCCCAAAGTTAGTTGTTCCTATAAGATCTGGCATTGCTAAATGAAAGCTTTGGTTTTGTGGGATAGCAAATGGCTAATTCATGGCTAGATAGCTAACATTAGCTAGCCAATAACCAGCAAGAATGGAATAAAACATAGCAGCGATCTGCGGGGTCCAAGCACTCTTCACAATTATCGCTTCCAGTGACCAGTTCTTGTCAAGTTATATAAAACAATAAATAAAACCACAGATAAACTTATTTATCAACTTTTGTGATGGTAGCTCATCATGTGATTCACATGATTAGCATCTTGTTATGGGATGCTAATCATGTGAAATGTCTGCTGAAAGCTGATTGGCAGAGAGTGGCTATGTCTTTGATATAACCCAGTCATTATTAACTTGAATAAATCATCAGCTCCTTTAGAGATTGGCACAAATATGCAGTATACCAAATGTCAGACCAATCAGACTTACAGTTCCCGAGAATTGGCTGTGTGAACTTAGCTCCACCCCCTATTATTGACCCTAACTTTATCATATAGAAGGTAAAAATGGCGTAATCTTTCCACGTGTCCGTAAATCAATGACTAAAATGACGGATTCAGAAATCCCAGAGATACTCGGGTGATATTTACATTACCCTGCCTACTTATGAGAAACTCATCCGGTCCGAATAAGGCTTGCGGGATGGTCACTCGAACCGCTCACCTGTTTGCATGAACATGTAAAGTGTTAAATGAACACTGTAGTATTGTTTGGGTGAAAATTATAATCCTGTATTTGTTGTGTAATGTTTACTGATTTATGAGCTTGTTTTTATTATTATTATTATTATTATGATTATGATTATCTAGTGCTGGTTATTACTGTAATGCGCGCGCTAAGTATATGAGCATGCAGGAGTGGCGCGCGCCAATGGGAACGGAGGGCCGGTCTCCGGTCTGCTCCCGCCTCCTCTGCGCTCCGGTTCCTCTTCTTGCTTTCCGCAACACGTCGCGTTTTGTTTTTCATCACAGGACTCTTTCTCTTTTTTTTTTTTTTCCTCCTCCCCCTTTTCTTTTTCTCGGTACATGGCGCAGAGGAGCCGCGCGAGCCGGTCGCCTCGTGTCCGTCCATCAGCGGGCGTCGCGGATTTGGATGTAACCGCGCGAGAGGGGAAAAATCGGCGGTAAGACCGGTAGCTTACCGGGCGGGCAGGCGCGCGCCACCGAACCTCCTATCTTTCCATCCATCCCTTACATCCTGACATCAATCCATCCTTCCACCCACCGTGCATCTCTCTTTCGCGCGCTGTCTCCCTCTCTCTCTCTCTCTCTCTCTATCTCTCTATCTCTCTCTCCGTTCATGTCGCGCGATGCCGCACGCGGATGCCGTTCTCGTTTTCGGAGGACATTTTCGCAGCGTTAGGAGCCACCTATGGAAACTGGGGATCAAAATTTTAGGAAGAAAAGAAAGAGGATATCAGCCGGGTCTTCCTTTGAGTTTATTTTATTTTATTTCCCCTTTCATCTGTCTGCTGATTGATTGATTGATTGATTGATTTTGATTGGTTGGTTTCCTCCCTCGTGCATTTGCTCCCTTTTCTAATTTGTGACACGGATGTCACCGGCACATCTGCACACCACTTACATTTAGTCCTCTTCTGGATTCATTTCATATCATCCACCAGTTTCTCCTGCATCTGCCATCCCTTTCTTCATGCTTTCTATCTCCTCATTCAAACAGGGTTCTTAGTTATAGCTTACTGAAGAGCAAGGGGTGTGTGTGTTAGACAATTTTGCTACTCTTTAGCTCCACACTTGTTGTGATACATTGCATATATCGATATAGAAACACTGAGGGCAAAGCATCCCTCTGGTACTGAAGCATCCCTCCTCCACCCCCATTTCACGCCAGCATTTCATCCTTGCATTCCTCCAGAGTGCTGTATTTAACACCTTTAACACATCATAGAGAACGAGACGAGCTCAGAACCTGCTTAAGGATTTAACACACATATAGACGTATTAGTCAGTGCGCTTGTCACATGCAGCTCTCAGATCATCATCATGTCATTAAAGGCCCTATAAGCAGTTTTGCTGATAGATTAGTACGTGTATATCGTGTTTGATTAAAGGTACACACTTAACTAAGCTGCTTCTTTAGCTGGTCTTATTGCATAAAAGGAGCAGGAGAAAGAAGCACAGCACCAGCCCAAGAGGCTTTTCCAAATTTCTTCCCTAATCAGTAATCGTACAAACGCAACCATAAGGTTCCCAGCGCGTCCGCCTCCTTCCCCCTCCTTCCGCTCCAACCTGTCCCGTTTTTTCCATTCGTTCCGCTCCCCTCCGTTCTCCAATATTTATTTCCTGTACGTGAAGAGGAAAGGGGGTCCCCCCGTCGTGCAATGCAGCAGCATGGGCACGTTTGACCGCGGCGTGCAGATGCTGCTGAGCACGGTGGGCGCGTTTGCCGCGTTCAGCCTCATGACCATCGCCGTGGGCACAGACTACTGGCTGTACTCGCGCGGCGTCTGCAAGATCAAGACAACCAACGAGAATGAGACCAGCAAGAAGAACGAGGAGGTCATGACCCACTCGGGCCTGTGGAGGACATGCTGCTTGGAAGGTAAGGAGCTTGACTCGTCTCTTTTTTTTTTTGTCTCTTTCATGTCTGGTGGTTCTGTATTGCAGGTTTGTCCATCACATTTCCGGCACATTTCAGGGCTTTTTTCACTCTAACACACCAGATTCGTATCATCAGTTCACGTTCGTGACTACCGACTGATCAAAGATCTCCATTTTGGGCCAACAGGCTCTGAAGAAACTTGGGTAATTGAAATAATTGCCCAGAAAATGGACATATATGTCCATTTTTTATCCATTTAAGTTTGATTCCTTGTACATGACCACTTGTTTTTTCTACATCAACCAAAGATGGAGTTAAAATGTTGTGTGGAGTTTGAAATAGCAGCTGGCAAGAGAAACACCAAACCTGGAAACTCCACCACCTTTCTAACTATTGTTTGGTCCCATGTTTTTTGAGCACATTACCACCTCCCCGTCTCCACCCTAATACTCCTGACCTCCCACACCCATGTCCGAGCAAAAATCAGGAGCCAAACTCCAGCCCAAGTTCTCAGAGTTCTTCCCATCTTACAAACTTTAATCCAGACCAAAACTGGATTTGTATCTACAGGCAAAATCAGGCCAGAACAGACCACTAACATAGCAACGCCTCGGGTGTGTGCTGTTATAGGAAAATAATCAACAAAGGGGTAGTATGACGAAGCAGAGTTACTGTTACCACCTTGAAGTTGATTATTTTTCTATAACAGCATGTCCTGAAGTGTTTTATTTCCATCTTATACCACAGCAGTTTGACAATGATTACCATTGCTTACTTATTAAAGACCACCACATCATAGTATTTATCCGTTTATAGTTACATTTAATGTTGTGGAATGTCTGTGAAACAGGTTAGTTCCTGTTCTCACGTACTTTATAGCAGCTATAAACAGTCGATCCCTCACCAGCCTCTCTTTTTTTCTCTCTCTCTCTCTCTTGAAAAATGCAGCTTGTCATGTTATTGAGAAACCGCAACACGTAAACTCCTCTGTCCTGAAGATGAATATCCAACATCCGAGTAGTTGGAGTTCCAACTAATAAACTGGGACAGAAATTTTTTAAAAAGGTGATGATATGTGTTCCTGGGTGGTTCTAAAGTGTTTGGTGTATCATCAGGAGATCACAATCCTAATCAAGCACAATTGGTCCTGCTCTCTCACCTGCCAATCAAAGAGACGCTGACCAATCGTGGCCATCCGTGAGCTCGTGTATGACGTCATACAAACATGGCAGCATTCAGAGTTAAAGCACACTGTTAATTGGAAATGCTTTTGAACTATTACAGCATAAATACACTCACCGTCCTCTTTAATAGGAACGCCTGTTCGCTTTGCTCATTTATGCACTTATCCAATCAGCCAATCATGTGGCAGCAGAACAATGCATAAAATCATGCAGATACAGGTCAAGAGCTTCGGTTAATGTGCTCATCATCAGAATGGGGAAAAAATGTGATCTCTGTGACTTTAACCATGGCATGGTTATTGGTGGCACATCACGTTCTACTCCTGTCAGCCAAGAGCAAGAATCTGAGGCTATCATGGTCATAAACTCCCTGAAACTGGACAGGTGAAGACTGAAAAAAAACAGGTGATTTTTTTAATAATCTTCAAATGTCCAGTTTGGGTGAGCCTGTGCCCATGATAGGCTCAGATTCCTGTTTTGTGCATGCTGAGATGCTGAGATGTTAGAGTGGATGATGAGTGTATATTATAAAAACTATTAATTACACAGGTTAACTCCTTCAGTCAATGTTCACATCAAATATCAGAATGTGATCTCTGTGACTTTAACCATGGCATGGTTCATGGTGCCTTGTATATGACAACACGTCTTTTCTACATCCACCAAAGATGCTCTTGTGGAACCTGAGTGGAACCTGATGTGCTCTTCTGCTGTTGTAGCCCATCCACCTCAAAGTTTGATGTTTTGCGCATGCTGAGATGCTTTTCTGCTCACCACATTCGTAAAGAGTGATTATATGAGTTACTATATCCTTCCTGGCAGCTCAAACCAATCTGGCCATTTTCCTCTGACCTTTCATATCAACAAGGCGTTTCCACCCACAGAGCTGTCACTCACTCAATGTTTTTTGTTTTTCGCACCATTCTGTGTAAACTATAGAGAGCGTTGTGTGTGAAAATCCCAGATGATCAGCAGTTTCTGAAATACTCAAACAAGGCCATCTGGCACCAACATCCATGCCACGGTTAAAGTCACAAAGATCACACTTTTTCTCCATTCTGATGTTTGATGTGAACATTAACTGAAGCTCTTGACCTGTATCTGCATGATTTGATGCATTGTGCTGATGCCTCGTGATTGGCTGGTTGGATAAGTGCATGAATGTGCAGGTGTACAAGTGTTCCTGTTAGAGTGGATGGTGAGTGTATATTATAAAAACTGTTATTTACACAGGTTAACTTCAGTCAATGTTCACATCAATCATGAGAATGGGGAAAAATGTGATCTCTGTGACTTTAACCATGGCATGGTTCATGGTGCCTTGTATATGACAACACGTCTTTTCTATCCACCAAAGATGTTTTTGGCTGACAGGAGTGGAACCTGGTGTGGTCTTCTGCTGTTGTAGCCCATCCACCTCAAAGTTTGATGTTTTGTGCATGCTGAGATGCTTTTCTGCTCACCACGGTTGAAAGAGTGATTATATGAGTTACTATATCCTTCCTGGCAGCTCAAACCAATCTGGCCATTTCCTCTGATCTCTGTGACTTTAACCATGGCATGGCTGATGGTGCCACATCCCGTTCCACTCCTGTTAGCCAAGAACAACAATCTGAGGCTTTCATGGTCATAAACTCCCTGAAACTGGACAGTTGAAGACTGGAAAAAGACCAGGTGATTTTTTTTTTCCTAATCTTCAAATGTCCAGTTTGGGTGAGCCTGTGCCCATGATAGGCTCAGATTCCTGTTCTTGGCTGACAGGAGTGGAACCTGATGTGCTCTTCTGCTGTTGCAGCCTGTCCACCTCAGAATGGGCTTAAGTTCTTAAGTTTTTACAGGCAAATTTTTGGTCAAAAGTTTGTGATCTTGTGAACTTAAGTAAAATGTGAAAATGTGTGTGCCTTCATCCATATTCTCAACCTTAGTGTGTGTCAGATTGATTCTCCAGCACCCATGAACCTTCAAACCAACTATTTTCATGTACAAGTTCATCATAGTTGGGAGCATTTAAGAAAAGAGTTTTATACACCAATGAGAGGTACCAGACACACAGTCAGGTGGTGGAGCATCATGTTGGAGCATCATGATCACCAAACAGTCCTGAAATACTCACATACACGACCAGAGCTGACAAACCCAAGCTATCACACATGCTACTTCCTGTCATGTTCTACAACAAGTCTTTAGTGTTGAAGTAACTCATTTCATCTCATCTTATTATGACTGAAATGATATTAGCATCTTTAACATACAGAAGGAGACTCATAGAAAAAGTTTGATTAAGTTGAAAAACTTAGACTGACACCATATAAGAACCATTTTTTGGTTTCCTAAAGCAATGGTTCTTAAACTGGCTGCAGCCTTCAAGAGTAAAACCCCCTTATGACCACAGTATAGATTTAATGCCAAGAAAAACAGAGCAAACATGTACCATGATGTTCGTTTATTCGACCCATTACAGCCTCCTGAACTTCCCACTCACCAGACGTACATGTGAAACACTGCATTTCATACTAACATCACATCCTGGTTTTAATTTTAACAATGAAATGAAACCCTTTCCTTTCAAGTGATCAGTAAAACAGGCTTACATCTCCAATAATTACATAATAGCCATGAACAGCATTGATAGTAGTTGGTGATCATCTCCAGCACCTTCATGTGATCTTCTAAAAGCAATACAGTCACAGACCCACTGGATAGACGTCACAGACCCCACTTTGAGAACCAGGGTTCCTACAGAACCTTCAGAGTTATAGACCTTCAACTTTCTGAGATAAATACCTATGTCAACTTAAATAACCAAAAAAGTTAGCATTATGTGGAAGAATCTCTGAGGTGGAAAATGATTTTTCAGTTTATTGCAGCGAAATGGTAAAGATTCATGAACTGAAAGGTTCTTTAAGGAACTAATAATGGTTCTTCTGTGGCATCGCACTAAAGAGATGGGTCTCAAAGTGGACTTACAGTGATGGAAACCAACTATTATTAATGCTGTTATAAATATTATTGAGTTTCAATATTATTGAGCTTTAAATGATTTTCTATTGGCAGATCATTTTGCTTCTTTTTAGAAAGAAATGTTTAAAATTAGCAAAATTATCTACCAATATAACAAGACTATTTCAAGTTTGAAATTAGTAGACATTTCTAGAAATTTGTTTAATAATCTTATATTTCGTTTATTGTAATCTTATAATAATAGATCAATTTGACTATATTCGAGATATTTACACTTGCTAATATGTCATTTTTTTGCAGTGTAGTTGGATTCTATTCGTAAAATACATCTGCTCCTTGTAATTTTTTACACTTAAAGTTGCCTTGGCTGCAAAAAAGTTTTAAGGACCTTAAGGAATTAATTAAGAAAATAATTATGAATTATTTTATGTGCCTTATACTGTATATTATGTAGTGCTTACATCACTGTTGAGGTACAGTCATTGACTTTGGCCACATCTGTGAATGTGTCCTTAACATCTGCTCAAGTTTTGCTGTCCGTCTGTCAGACGCAACCTTAAAGGACACAGTGTTCAAGGGGACATGACTTCTGGTTTAGCGGCATAGCAGCAAATCTAAAAATTAGGATTTGTCGAGTTGACAAATCTCTGCCAAATGATCAATATTTCCTTGAAGACAATGTCCTGCTGTTAATGTTCATGTTGTTGAGGAAGTGTGTGTGTGTGTGTGTGTGCTGCATTTATGTCTCTGTTAGTGTGCTAAATGCTTGTATAGTGAATACATGTTTTTAATTTCTGACTTGTGTTGGTTCTCAGGGTTCAGAAAGCTGACCAGTGCACACATGCCATATTGTGTAGAATTTTTTATAAATGTCGAATCAAAAATGTTTTTTTTTATACACTTCTGTACTTAACACGAGTATCATAAGTGCTTTCAAACCTCCAGATTGGACATGGAAGTTTTTTTTGCCTCTTGTCCATTCGTTTCGACATTAAATTCTTGAAAAACTAAATATCATGATACATATTGTGTCTGGTAAAGTTGTTTTAAAGTATCGCGGTGTTTTTTTGCCGTATCGTATCGCTCACCCGTAATAAGACCCTCCTGCAGCTCATCAGTCATGTGCGAGTTCCTCAGAGCTCCCTGAAGCGAGCGGGTCATAAATCACCGAGCTCGGCTCAGATGGTGAGCTGCTGGAGGTGGAGCAGATTTACAGCGAGTGTGTTAGCGTAATCTTCCCCTGGAGCGGTCCGAACCGATCGGAGAGAGGCAAGACTGCAGTGAAATTACCAGCGCTTCAAATATTTACATCAGATCGGCTCCTGCATCTGTGCGCGTGTGCTTGTGTGTGTGTGTGTGTGTGTGTTTGATGAAAAGACCACCCAGCAATCTATGTGCTCCATTAAAAATACATTCATCTGAAAGTGTGCTTAGCATCTGTACACAGTGTGTGTGATAAATCTCACGACAGATCCACTGTATAGTAATACCTTAACGAGGCATGATGAATGTTTATTACACGATCATTACTACAGTTTATTACGATATGAAGAGGATATTATATTTAAAGTAATGTTACGTGTTCACCAGAAGCACAGGATTTCAATCCTTAGAAGTCACGGGCAATCACAAGACACGCGGTGTCATTTCATATGAATTATTTCTGGCTTGCAGCTCAGAAACTGTTGAAAGTGCAGATTCTACACTCTCAATCAAGCTGACATTTGTCTTTGTAAGCAGGAGAGATATTCACGCTGAAAGACAAACACGTCTATTACAGTTTGCAATATTTTTTCAACATCAAAACAATTGGAAGAAAAATGCAGGCTCGAGGCGTCAGTTCGGAAATGGTCTCAGAGTCTCGACGACAGCAAGCAGAAAGGGGGCGGGGCTATGTTTTAATAAAAAATATAATGAAAATAATTCTAGATTATAAGATTATAACTGAGAATTATAATTCTAGTTTCAACAAGTTCTGTTCTGTGGCTTTAGTACATGACTGATAGATGATGAAAAAAATGGAAATTCTTTTACAGAATATCTGCATGGTATTACATACTATAAAATAAATACTATATATTATCTATAAATATTATATGTAATTATGTAATATAATATAATATAATATAATATAATATAACCCACAGAGAATTATTTTCTTTCTAGTCATTTACCTAGTGTCATTCTCATGCTGCGTTCACATCAGCAGCGATTTTTCGCCGTGCATCGCTCAAATCACTCTATGTTTGTCCCAAGTAGGCGGTCTTATCTTTAGTTTTTTTTAGCAGTTGCCATGGTTTCACTGGGAGCACCAGGGTAGTGAGATCTGGCCATGCAAGCTAGCTACAGAACTAAACACCCATTTGACAACATATCAGATGTCCTCCTGTTAAAAGTGAAATTCCTCATTTACTTTGAACAAAGTCTATTCTAAAGTATAAAGTCTGTTCCTGTGAAAATACAAATTTAGGGAAATTGCTTATGCATAAATTGCACATGTTCAGTGAATTACAGTATATAGTAAGCTTGTGCAATGTAACAATTTAATTTGACGATTTTATTACCAGACCTGCCAACCTCTTACGCGTTTTGCATAGGAGCTCCGCAATTTAATATTCGAGAACACTAGTATGAGTTATCGCTCAAAAAGACACCCAAAGACAATGTTTTTTTCTCCCCAATAAAACAGGACATGAGCCACTCAACATATAAATCTGGAATAATTTGCACAGATGCTTTGAACTCTCCAACATTAACCGCGACCGCCTGGAAGCCCCGCCCACTTCTCCCCTGTCTCACATTCAGTCAGGATTTGTGTGTGTGTGTGTCCTCGCTTTCCGTCACAGTACATGGAGTGTGTGTTTGACTAAGCTAACATTAGACAAGTATATATTTAATGTCTGTTAAATATATTTATGAGGGATGCCACCGAAATATTTCAGCTGAACATAGCCAAAAACGACATTTACAGTTTTCGGTAAAAAAGGACTCACACTTTGACCTAAAAGAGTTAAACAGGTCTAGAGCGAAGTGTCGGATCTAACACTTTGCAAATAATGTTAAAGGTGATGATCATTAGAAAGTGATTACAGTGTTATTTATTTATTTATTTTGCTCTCCTGCACTGCTCAGACGTGTTCAAACAGTTTGAGCAGCAGCAGAACAATGAACAATGGCGGCCATGTGGACTTTGCACAACGCAACCAAAAGGACCGTAGTGAAAATATACTGTTATAGGTCTTTTTATTGCTTCTGCACATTACTGCAGAATCACCTAAAAATCCACCATCCAGCTGCATTTTAGCGATTGCCACAGTTCTCAGCTGAACAGCTGATAATATTGTTACACCCTCCTGTACTTTCCTTAACCTGGCAGAAGTGTTCGTTGTCCTGTTCTGGACAGTTATACTGTTTATAAAATGGAAATTCGTGATCAGGGGAAAAATCAGTATCGCACAAGCCTGGTCTATAGTGTCAGAATAAATTGAAAATGCTTGTTCTTCCCAATCACCAGGGTCATTTGATTTTCTGTAAATGAAACCCCTCAGGCTAAGCATGTCGAGTGTCACCGATTGGTTGAGCAGCTGCGACTAGGAACAAATATCTGCATCCATAAACACATACAATGTTTCACCGTAGAGGAGAAAAGTACTACAGCACCACCCATCCCTCCCAGTGGTAGTGTCTTCATTTCTCTCTTGTTAAAATTGAACTCCCCGCCCACTTCAGTTGCTGAAACATCGATGTTATTGCGCAGCTTGAGTATCACTGTCTATTCTCTCTGACTGATCATCGGCACACGTCCAGCTCCGCCTGTGAGATTCTGCTCTCGGTTCATCCTATTGATTGATTAACCAAACCAGACCGGCATTAAAACTAACGGCAATTAAAAAGAAGGTTCAAGAGAGCAAACGAGGATGTAGAGAGCACATCGATGAGCCGCACAACCATGAGTGTGAAATACAGCTCATCCACAGGGAAGTGAATGACAGACGCTCCACATAAGCTATTGAATAATGCTAAATGGATTAAACATTTGTGTAATTGTTGATATGGTGAAGTTTTCTTTTTGGAGACGTTTATTTATGGAAGGAGTCTCCAGTGTCAGCGCTTTGTACCAGTCCGAGGTAAAGCTGTAACTTTAAGTTTCCGACATCTTCAGGAAAGAGGATTTTACACTTTGCAGTTTCTTTGCAGTGGGACAAGCTGCGTTTTTTTTTTTTTTTTTTTT
>CM040466.1:2915666-2983166 GCA_022758105.1 Pangasianodon gigas
AAGTTTTGCAATTCAAAAATTTATTTCTTTTCTGTATCTAATGTATAGACATTTCTGATACAGCAATGATTCGTGTTGAAAGAGTTACCATTTTTCTGGGATTCTATTCATCAGCCATTTTCTCAACATGACCTCAAGTCTTTTGATAACATGAGTCAAATCTTTTAGAAAGACAAACATCCATATTAGTAATTTTGCACTCAGGTTATAGTTTAACCATAAAACTAGGCCAAATATTCACTCAGCGTATGTCAATAAATAAATTAATTCCATTAAATAATATAAAAAATATTAAAATACTACGCTATTAGAAAATATTTTGCTAAACTTTTTTGTGAACTGTAAGTTTCATTTGAACATGAGTAAAGATGAGGCCATTTTTTTGTGATTGCGTTATCTAAACGAGTGTAACATAAGATTAATATACCTCTACACAACAACAGCAAGCGCACACACACTTTTCTACACACCCAAACTGGCATGATAGATGTGTCGTTTCCGGTCTGTGGCTCATCTGAGCGATTTGGATGCAGGTGTAGCGACTGCAGCTAATCTGCTTTATTAATCTTCATTATTCTCACAATGGAGATGTGAGGCTAAAGCTGAGAAAGCGGCTCACTTATGCACCTAATTTCCTTTTCTCCTCTGGACAAGTTCCCTATTTATCCCCTATTTATCCACCAACGCTGCAAGCCAAGCAAGTCACACTCTCACACACTACACTGTTCACAATCGAACAGATTTTCAGTGCCGTGTGCATCCATATGTCGGCGGTTGCAATACGTAGCTGTGAATTGAGGTGTGAAAATGCTAATCTCTGACTAATTGTGCATTGTTTCCCACCCAGTAGGTTTAAACTCACACACCTTTTTAGTAGCAGGCTAGCATATGCACGCTTAGCTAATAATGGTGTACACTTCCACTGAAGGCACTTCATTTTCAAATTCACTCAAATGTGTGTTGTGTGTTACCTACACACATGTATGTTGAGTGCAAACTAAAGAACAGTTTGTAATGCAATAACAACAGTAACAAATGTAGGGTTTTTTTTAGATAAATAAAGTAGGAATCTAATTTCTCTGCCTCCAAAACGAACCTTTTTAGAAGAGCTGCAAAGTGCATGTGCTTGGATGTCTGTGTTTGTTTGTGTGTGTGTGTGTGTGTGTGTTGCAGATGAATAATCGTGCCCATATGCTGCTTGGCGATGGAGGATTATGCACACAGACTGATTAGATAAGGATTAGTACATTGGTGTTTCTCCAGCTAATGTCCCGACTCCACGTTTAGCATGATTTGCTATTACAACACTGTTCCTATAACAGGGGTTACACCAAACATAGCTGAACACAATGTAGCCCAACACAGCAAGGCTGAATACATTAGATACAAAACAGCAGTCCAACAAACAGACCTGCACAGTTTAACACAGCAAAGCAAAACAAAACACAGCAAAGCCCAACACAGCAAAACCAAACCATACAAAATGCAACACCCCCAAGCACAGAAAAGCCCAACACAGTGAAACTCAAAGAATTACAGACTTGCATAGCCCAACACAGCAAAGCCAAGCACGGTAAAGTCAAACACAGTAAAACCAAACACAGTAAACACAGTAAAGCCAAACATAGTAAAGCCAAACACAATAAAGTTAAACACAGTAAACACTGTAAAGCCAAACACAGTAAAGCCAAACACAGAAAAGCCAAAAACAGTAAAGCCAAACACAGTGAAGCCAAACACAGAAAAGCCAAAAACAGTAAAGCCAAACACAGTAAAGCCAAACACAGCAAAGCCAAACACAGTAAACACTGTAAAGCCAAACACAGTAAACACTGTAAAGCCCAACACAGTAAAGTTAAACACAGTGAAGCCAAACACAGAAAAGCCAAACACAGTAAAGTTAAACACAGTAAAGCCAAACACAGTGAAGCCAAAAACAGTAAAGCCAAACACAGTAAAGTTAAACACAGTAAACACAGTAAAGCCAAAAACAGTAAACACAGTAAAGCCAAACACAGTAAAGCCAAACACAGTAAAGTTAAACTCAGTAAAGCCAACCACTGTAAACCTCAGCACAGCAAAACAAAACATAGTACAATCAAACACAGCCAAACACAGCAAAGGCAAACACAGAATAAGCCAAACATAGTTCATACAGAAAAAATACACAATTCAACAGAACAAAGCCCAACACAGCCCAGTCCAGAGCAGTACATGCTTCCTTTATCACATTAACCAGCAAATGCAGGTCTCATCACATAATCACGGGGTCAGATTTAGGAAGATTTGTAAAGGCAGTGCTCTCTGGCACAGGCCTTCATCCAGATTGGATTAGGATGCTAAATCACCTCTTGACTCAGAATAGAGTTGTAGTAAGGCATAAAGAGGCACAGTGATAACTGACTTACCCATAATGCACTACATTACAGTGACCAAGTGAAGAAAAAGCACTCCATATCCACCAACAGCATCTTCATGGCCTTTAGCGCAGCCATAACACTCTGTGAGGCGAACATAAAGAGCGAGAGGAGAATGACTTAGCGATATTGCATCACTCAGTCACCGGTGTTGTCACAGCGAGGAGACGGATTTTGTTCATTTGCTCTTAATGCCAGACGATCGTTACTGTTTTATTGGTCTCTGGTCCTCCATGTACACCATCTACAGCCATGTAATTATGTGACTTAGTCGTTGATACCAAGTAAACAGAGCGCAAAGCGGCGACATCAGCAAAGAAAAAAAGCACAAATCTCAATGAAATCCAATGTACCATCTGGAAAAAGTGCCTAGGAAGGCTTTTAGTCATTCAAGGCATTTTTTAATTGTTTTGTAAATACACGTCAAGGTAACTAGACTTTTTAATCATCCATTTTCGACTTACTTTCACCTCTTTTTTTTTTAGTAAAAGCATGCATTCCAAAAATGCTAACGGTTAATGGAACCGTTATTAATATGAGCAGGGATAACAGCTGTAATTGCCGTATTCATCTTAATAATCACCTGTTATTAATAGTGTAACTGATGAAGTGCTTCAGATGAGTGGAAATTTGACTAACTACCTCTAGACTTTTCTCCAAAAATGAATTCATTTCCTCTGTGATAGTTTAAAATCCATTAAAGGAATTTGAATTAAACTCAATAGTGTGCACCAATTTGTCCAGTCTCCATCTGTAGATGCCTCTTTACCCTCGCTCGTGTCACTCGTGTCACTTGTAGGCTTGTGGGCGTGGCCTGTCCAGCGTTTTTTTTTTTGTAGTTCTGATAAAACAGTAGTAGCCAAAATGTATAGCCTACAGTTAAATACTTAAACACAAATAAATAATAAATAATGCACTAATCAGAGTCAAAATTGGTTGTCTGATTGACACGTTACATGCTCGGCATCTTACTAGCTTCGTTTTCAGATTAGCAAAGCAAGTGAACTGTGCTAGCTACGTACACTCACTAGATACACCAGTGATCTCTGCTACTTCCTTCCACGCTTTATTTTTCTTTGTAATGTATCTATATACATTTAACGAAAGGTTGTATATGACAGGATAAGTTGAAATCACGGTAATACGTTTTTCTTTCATTTTTGCACGTCAGACAGGAAAAGAGAACTGATTGCAGGAAGGAATTAAAGTTGTGAGTAGAGAACTGAAGAAACGTCGGACCACATGCGCCAGAGGATCGGTCCGAGGAAATGTTCGAGTCATCCATTTGGATTTGTTTTTATATTCCTAATGTGCATAAAATTGAGAAAATCTCAATTTCAGTGTTGCATGTCGTGGCTTATGCGTGAACCTAGGGTTAGCTTTGTGCTGGAGATAATATTGGTACCAAGTAAGAAGACGAAGTCCTTCTCACTCTAAAACATGACTGCTAAGCTACATGTTCTCAGTTTTCAGTAAAATAGCAACAAGAGTGGGACTATATTATCATCCACATCACTGTCTTCCTTTCAGCTACACGGTGAAGTTCAGTTCATGTTCACAGATGATGGTAAGTCACACTTCGTCCTAAAGCACAGCAGTTTCACTGAAGACGTCGCTGAAGAACTGGATGTGGTTTGAGGCAAATTTTTACACTAACGGATTTTTGGGGAGATAAAATAATTTGCTCAAGTCAAAGGTCAATCACTCATTTAAATAAATTCTCAGGTAAAAGTTGAAATCCAGCTTCAAATTCTTCACTCAAGTTATCGTAGAAAAGTCCAAACTCTTAAAATTACTTAGTAAGAAAGTAAAAGTGCAAGAAAGATTGACAAAAGAAAGAACATCCACCTTCACACACTGATTTTAGTGACTGTTGATAAATCAGCAAATCTTTCACCAAGGAACCAAGGAATGTAGGAAAACTTTAGCTAACAGCTTTATGAACGTTAGCTAGCATGATGATACGAACTAGCTGAATGCTAATAGCTAACCGCCGTGATATATGCTAAGTGTACGTAGCAGCAGAGAGATTTGTTAGGAATTTAGATCGACAGCCTTTACAGATAAAGGATTATAAAAATATAGAAATGTCTTGATGATTGAAAATGTAGTGAGGAGAAGTAGAAGTAGAGATTTTTTTTTTAAAATGTAGTAAGTAAAGTTATAAATGTAGTAGGTGAGAGAAAAACAAATAAGTGCAGATAATTAAAAACCCACCTTAAGTTCACTTTCAAACATCACACAAATACATCTCGGTTGATTCAGTGGGTTTGGGCTAAAGGGCACATCGTGTACAACCTTTTTTTATTTAATGAGTCTTTTTTTTTTAAGTGTAATTACTTAATAAATATTTGGTCTCGGTTTCACGTCATTCCTGACCCAGTTACAGGAATAGCAGATTTTAAAAATATTTTTTTAAAAAAGTATTAATTTAAATTCTTTATTTTTTGATAAACTCGCCACCACATCCCTCTTCAGAGAACGACAAAGACTCTGTCAGCAATATATATATATAAGGTTACATTGTTATTGACTATTAAAGCCATTCCTAAGGGAGGGAGAGAAAAAAGAGAAGGAAAGTAAAGGAATAGAAAGAAACAAATAAATAAATAGATAAAGAAGAGAGAAAAGAGAAAAAAATATTATGTGCAGGTAAACATCAGAACATGAACAATTAAAGTAGTTTTTTTTTTTTTTTTTTTTTGGCTAAAAGGACAGAATTTTTCTCTTGCCTTCACACACGAGTGAGGGTGAGGAGTGTCCCGAGAGAGTGATTAATAGCGGATTGGGACAGGGCCCTAGTGGAACGGTGTTCGAGTCATACTCATTTCTGCTTCAGCGCTGGAACTGGGTTGGATTTGATAGCCACTGATCAGAGGAAAGTATAACTCTGTTCCTCATCTCATCTCGTCTCATCTCATCTCACTCCCTGGTGAATGTCAGGTGTGTATGTGTGTGTGTGTGTGTGTGTTTCGCGCTTGCTCTCACCTGATCCAGCACATCTGCATGAGGAAATGAAAGACCTGCTCATCATCATCCCTCTCTCAGACAGACATACACACCTTTGCTTCGTTTTCTTTCGCTGCACGCCTTTGCCCGAATGAAAGCGAGCCTGAATTGGATCGGTACTTTATTAACACAATCTGTCTGATTTACTTTGAGCACCATTAAGACTGGCTCATTTGCTCGAGCACAGAAAATAAATTGCACTTGTAATTCGTTTCCTGTCTGCCGGCGATCCTGCTAACAATGATGGCTGTTTAAAATAGCAGCGCCGCCAAAGCAGCTCATTTGCATACGCAATCACCACTTTAGGCCGCGAGGAGCGAGGCGGATTGTGCTTTTTTCACGACAAAAGCGACTGATCGAAAGGCAGCTGATCGAAAGGCGGCTGATCTTACCCAGCGAGATTGAGGTTACAGTTAGGCCAGGTAACATCTTTTTTGATGTCATGCTAGATTACAACACCTGCCTCCTGAATATATATGTATATACATGTATAAACACTTTCTCCACTTTCTCTCGACCTGGAGAGAATTGCATAAGATGTGCGTGCTGAGGAGTCGTAAATTGGATGGGGGGGCGGGATTGCTGCGCTGATGTTCATCATCGCTCCAGTCATCTGTCCTCATCAGCATGCAGCGTTTTTCATCCCAGATGCAGACTGTACCATCACTTATGAAACACGCGAGTATACTAATGCCCGCTCTCGAACACCATCATCGTGGACCATTTCATTATTTCCTCAGCTCAAATAAAACTCACCAGATGAGCTTTTTACCCGGTTCTCACCTGGATACTGTAGATTCGTACCTAATAACTGCTGCTGTAATCGTAAAGCCTGTCCTTCTGCTCATCTCAGGACTCTTATTCACAATACAACACACTCAGTACTGTTTGTCTTTACTCTTTACACCTTTACACATGGAACTCTCCTTTTGAGTCTGATTCCTCTCAACGTTTCTTCCTCATGTAGTTGCAGGGTTTTTTCACTAAGGATCTAATTTTATATCCTTATTTCTGTAAAGTCGATTTGCGACAATGTTGTTAAAATCGCTACACAAATAAAATCGAATTGAACACCAGGTTCAGCTTACGGAGCCGTGTTTAAACCAGAAGGCATTCTGGTGTGATGCAGATACTTAGTGCTTTCACATACACACAGTGTACTCTGTTAATGTGTGTCCTCCACCTCACTGTGGTTCTTTAGGCAGGCGAGGACGCAGCAATCTCACTCGGGTGCAAAAGCGTCTGAGTGATTCGACTCTGAATCGACTCACCTGCAGGAAGTAACTCAAACATGCTGTGTGTTTTGGGTTGCAGCATTTTTTTGCACATATGAGCTTCTTAACTGAGCCAAAGGACAGAGCTGTAGAGCTGCAGAAATGCGATGCGTTATGGAGATTTAGACCAAAAAAAAGATTTTTAAACGACTTATTTATAAAATTATCTAATCGTTTATTTAGCAGACTCCATATTTAATCCATGCTGTTATCCATGCTTGGGTGATTATTGGGATTTCAACACACACTTGGTAAAGATTTGTTTAACTTTCCATATCTATATTTCTGACCAGTGATGGAAATGAGGATGCTTTCAGCTCTATACACACATTTTTGTTTTTTGGTTCATTTAATTATGTGCAAACCAAAATAGCAAACTAACCCAAAGTATTAAGTATTAACTTTAATTTGAACTATTAGGAGTGAAAGCACCCTTAAAGGCTTAAAAAAATGTAGCGTAATATTAAAATTCATTCACATATATTCAAATTTATACTTAAATTTAGTGCCATGTGACAGGATTTATTGACTGACCAGGAGAAGAGAACCTTCTTTAGTTTAATACCAAAAATATGGGAAGTTGATGGGAAACTACGGCACGTTCGTTGTCGTGTCGTGTTCAGTCATTTCAGTTCTGCGCCGTTGTCTTTGGATGTTCACTGTGGAAATTCACTGAGACAGAACAATGATAAGAAACGGAACGATATTAAATAAAATCTGTCTGTTCTATTTCTTTGCCATGATGGAAATGTATCAAACCCAAGTCTTTTTAATAAAGCTACATTTATACAGCAGCAGCTTTTCAGGAAACGAGGTCATTATGCAAAGCGCTTTTATTGTAACAAGCCAATTTGTTAGAAATGAAACACAAATATTTTTAATGCATTGATTTATGCGCGTAAAATCGAAGGCAACTCAGTTGTACATGTCTTTACACTGCCGTACGCATGAGACTGAAACACTTGATTTCATTGCCGTACTCCGAAACACTCCATAACATGGCTGCGAAATTAGATCTGCGGTCATTTCTGAAACCCTTCCCCCGTACACACTCGGCCACTAAGTGCTAAAATTGATGTGAAGTCATTACAGCGAGTGAGAGCAATTATAAAGAATTGATCTCAGTCGGGCCGTAGCGCCGCGCCGTTAACATTAGGCCAATTTTCTGATAGCATTTAAAGGAACTCGTTCTTCTAACTCTCCCCGAGTCCGACGGCTGTTTTTTGCCAGAGATCCCGCCATAAATACTGATTAAGGCCACATCCAGTGGCTTCGCTCCTTTTCCCCGCCGACGGAGGTGGAATCTGCAGCATCTGGGCGCCGTGATGAATCGCTGGTGTCCTTGGCGCAGTTCATTTGCAATCCATTACAGCGCATTAGCTCGGTGTCAAAGAGGAACCCAAACACAATGCATCACTACCGAGCCGAGACGGGACCCATCCGATTCCCCGACTCACCCCGGCACTGTACACGCGAGCCAAGAGCGTCCGCGTACGAGCTGTTCTCTTAGCTTACATGACCACGGTGCGATAGGAATTTGGCATGTGTGTGTTTTATCAGGAAGTGCATACAGTATATGTATACATGTACATATACACATATATCACTGTGTTATGAGGGGAATAAGGAACAATACACTCCACGTTGTGCTGTTAAAGGGGGCGGTGTGATGAAGCCGAAGTACGAGTAACACCGTAAAGTGGATTACTTTTCCTAGAACAGCACATCCTGAAATGTTTTATTCCTCTTATACTACAATGGCAACAATTTAATTTATTAAAGAAAGACACATCATACGTATTTAATAGTTTATTGTTACATTTAATGAGGAACATCTGCGAAAAAAGTTCCTATTCTCACTTACGTTACAGCAGCTATAAACAATCATTCTCTCAAAATGCTAAATAAACATCTCCTTATAGAACAACTTCATCGTATCAACAATTACACACGTTTTTTTTAACATTTTGTTCATGTGGAGCATCCACTGTACAAGTCCCTGTGAATGAGCTGTAACATATCAGAACGAGTGCATTAATATAAACCTGTGATTTGCAGCTGCACTACTGTCAGAGCTGCTGTTAGAGAAAATGAATCAACACCTTCTGACCAATCAGAATGCAGAATTCAACAGAACTGTGGTACAAATAATAATAATTTATCTGATACCTTGTGTCTTGGCTGTGAGAATGTTGAGCAAGCGACAAAAAAATTAAAGCTGAGATGTTTCCACCATTTTAGCAAAAATAATGTGTTTATTACAGTAGAGACAATAACACATAACGTATAGAGGAGCACACTAACTGAGTCAGTGTCTGTTAGACAGGAAATTTCACACACTCCTGAAATCTGTTCTGTGCTCTAGATATCGAGTGCAAGTCTATATTAATACCAATATCATATTGTATCACAGGACGTAGTTCTCATGTGATATGCCTTCGAACTCTTTGAACTGTATTGATCATGTTATACATTTTCTCAGACGAAAATATATTAAAGCAGGTTTAAGTTTAGATCAAATGAAATATTATAGTTATAGGTATAGATATAGTTGAGCAAATGAAATGATCGTTCAGCAGTAAAGAAGCATTAAAAAAAACTAATCAAAGTTTATTACTAGAGCACTTTGGTAGCTGTGCAATAAAATAGTAAAAAAAAAAAAAAAGATTAAAATATTGTAATAGAATGCACAAGGAGATAAATAATAAAATAGATGAGTATAAAATAAAATGAGAATAAAAGAATAAAATTATATAATATATTTATATTTATATAATTTATTAATTAATTTATATAATTTTATTCTTTTATTCTCATTTTATTTTATTTTTTATTTTGGTCTGAGAAAATGTACAACATGATCTTATACATATATATATATATGTGTGTGTGTGTGTGTGTGTGTGTGTGTACAAAAGTCAAAAGTTGAATAAATATAAAGTGAAATTATAAATGCCAAAACATAGGAAGTATATCCGGTTAACTGCCAAATTAAAACGATATGCTGTCAAATGCTTTTTAATTCACTGCTTAATGCTAAGTGGTATTGACTTCCACAGTTTGAATCCATATTAGTAAAGAATGCTAACATTTTGAAATAAAAACACTTCTTTGTAGTGAACAGGGATTTTTCATCAACATTATTAGAAACGTTCGCCTACAGGCCCCACAACTGGAGCTCGAACCTGCCCCGCTTCTCCCACCACTTAAACAAAATGGCCACACTCGTATCTCAAGTATCCCGAGTAAATCCACCAAATTACATCTTTTCACGCCCGCATGGTTTTTCCCGCTCACTCCCAGTAGTCTAGCAGGCAACCTTTAATGAAATAAACGTCAGAAATACAGTGAAGCGAGACGGAAACTGGAGACGTATTAGAGAGGGAAAGAAAACCCACAGATTTACCACCCATGACTTCACACATCACAAGTGCAACATTAAAACACGCCAGACTTCCACGGCATGAAGGGCTGCAGCTCCACGCCTCGTACTGCAGGAGCACAAAGCTGAGTAAATGATCAGCTTTTCAACTATTTTATTTACCTCAGACGGTGTTTATTAACGGAGAATGAAATGAAAGAAAATTACATTAAAAAAAGACAGCATAAATCCACCACCAGAGCACTGATGAATTCTGGATTCTGATTGGTCAGAAGGTGTTGATTCATTTTCTCTAACAGCAGCTCTGACAGTAGTGCAGCTGCAAATCACACGTTTATATTAATGCGCTCGTTCTGTTATCGTTTTTATAACATCACATCATATAATGATTTTTAGTTCAATATTCTACACTTGTGGATGAGCTGAATTGATCAACTTTTACGTGTTCATTCCTATCACTAATTAGAAGGATATTACATTTAAAAAATGTATAACAGCGTATGATATTTTCTTGCTTAAACAATAAATAAATAAGTGTCCTGCTAAAGTCTTTCACTGAAGAGTGTGTTCACAGTGAATTTAACATTTTAATTCTAAACATCAATCAAGGACTAGATTTTTGGTTTGTGAATTTCTGCATATTTAATCAGAAGATTATGCCTCATTTGCATAAATAACAGTATAGTGTAGACGTTCTGATACTAAAAAAAAGATTGTAAGAAATTCAGCAGTCCACTGGCAAGAATAAACTGTGATATTAATAAATATAAATAAATAATGCATTTAGATCGTAATGAGTTGAGGAAGGAATAAATTATACATACTTCACGTTGACGTTGTGGTTGGGAATTTTTTCCACATCGAGGTTGGGAATGTCGAGACTTCTTAGTGGAAGCCGCTGGTGGCTGCGCGAGTGTGTTTAGCCAACAGCACCATTTGCTGCGAGAGCAAGCGATAAACATGACCATATGGGCCATGGCTGGGGCTGTTAGGCCACTGTACACACACACACACACACTGTGCACATATACTGTACACACTGTATACACATACTGTACACACACTCTACACACATACTGTACACACTCTACACACTCTACACACACTCTACACACATACTGTACACACTCTACACACACTGTACACACATACTGTACACACATACTGTACATGCATACTGTACACACACTCTACACACACTGTACACACTCTACACATATACTGTACACACATACTGTACACAATCTACACACTGTACACACATACTCTACACACACTGTACACACATACTGTACACACTGTACACGCATACTGTACACACACTCTACACACACTCTACACACATACTGTACACACTGTACACGCATACTGTACACACACTCTACACACTGTACACACATGCTGTACACATACTGTAAACACACTCTACACACACTCTAAACACATACTGTATCTACACTGTACACACTCTACACACTGTACACAATGTACGCACATACTGTACACACACAGTACAGACCCTGTCCACACACTCTACACACTCTATACACTTTACACACATAGTGTTTACACACACTGTACACAGTCTACATACATTCTACACACTATACACGCAATGTACACTATACACACAATGTACACACATGGTACACACACTACACACACTACACGTAACTCTATTTCTTCATGTATTAAAGTTTCCTGCAATATATTTGGAAATACATAAGATTTGGAATATATGCAGATGTTTGATATTGGCCCTTTTTTTTTTTTTTAGAAAACACACATCTTGACCTATTTTTCAGAATGTATTGAAGTATAAATAATATATTTGGTTGGGATAGTGAGCATATTTACTTCAAAGTATATGTCAGTATACAGTGTGCAACGTGTACAATCATAACCAAATACACCAGCTGGCAGTGTGTGTGTGTGTGTGTGTGTGTGTTCATGCTCCATGGCTTTGGGGCTTTCTGACTTCTGACTAGCCATATACACACACTGCACTGCTCCTTCAGATGGTACAGCGTCACACTGCGCTCCCTGCACCCCTGCGTGAGCCTAATTAAAGCAATTAATCAGCTGAATTAAGCAGATTTCACCCCCCCCAGGGGCCTTCAGAGTGACCACAGCAAGCAGAAATGCTAACTCCAACCATGCTAATTCAAATCATGCTTTGACGTCAGGACGATAAGTGTGCGTTAGGGCGCAGTCACACTCCCATTCACATACTACAGACAATTTGGAAATCCCAATCAGCCTACAGCGCATGTCTTTGGAGTACCTGGAGGAAACCCCCGGAGCACGGGGAGAACATGCAAACTCCGTGCACACAGGGTGGAGGTGGGACTCGAACCCCCAACCCCAGAGGTGTGAGGCAGGTTACATGCTGTAACATGAATACAGACCTTTACACTTTTCATGTCGGAGTAAGCTGCCATGAGTTATCACTCAAAAATACACATTCTTATTTCCCTAATATAAACGGCAGATTAGCCAATAGACATATGAATCTGGAATGATTGACAGTTGCGTAGGTGTTTTTTTTAACTCTGATGTTATACATGACACTCCTGAAAGCCCCGCCCCTTTCCAACCATCTTACACCTCCTCTCGATTTTCCTGCTTTCTTTCAAAGTAAATGGAGAATGGGAAATAAAATCTATCAGTGTATGTTTAAATTAGACAAGCTAACAATAGACAAGCATATATTTAACATCGGTTCACTATATTCATTAAGGATACCACCAAAAAATCTCAGCCAAAAAAGTAAACCTGTTGAAGCGGTTTCTTGAGGTTTATCCAAAAATGTTAATACGGGGGTTCAAAAACTTTTGACTGCCCATGTACGTTTGTTTCCATAGAGTGATTTAGAAGCCTGTACAGCACGAAGCATAAACTAGCAACCTGATGGCGAGATGGCCATCTTGCCTTTATACCACTTTCTCTCAGACACATGCAACAGAGTTTTAATCAGTGCTGCGGTACAGAGCCGAGCTCCCTGTAGCCCCATGGAAGATACTAAACCACAGCGCTGCTGGGCTTATCTCACCATACGCCTGTTTGTGCTTTAAAGGGAGCAGCGGCTTGAGGAGGCGCAAGCAACAGGAACACGGAGGAAGAGAAAGGGAAGAGGGTGAGGAAGATGGTGTGAGAATGAATTAACACCTAAAACAGCAGCAGCCTATTAAGTCTGCAGAAAAGCAGACAGAGAGAGCGGGCGAGAAGGATAAAAAAAGGAGATGCATGATGGTAAAGAAACCTCAAAGGAGCTTGGCATGATAGAATCCGGCATATAGTGAACGTGGGATGAAAGTGCAGCGAAACACAGAAACGACAGAATAACAAGCCTTGTTGGCCCACCATGGCCCCTCTTCTTTCTTCTCCTCCTTTCCTCTCTCTTTCTCTCTCTTTCTAGCTGCTGCAGGACAAGAAATGACGTGGACACTCAGTGAATTGCTAATCGTCGAAAGCAAGGAAGACTGGGGGAGACAGAGTGTGGGGGTGAAATAGAGAGGATGAGGAAGAAAGAGAGTGAGAGAGAGAGAGAGAGAGAGAGAGAGAGAGAGAAAGAGAGGGAGGTGGTTTGACGCATCCAGACTGCAACCATTGGCTTTTTTTCTACATTGGGGATCAGAAAAAGAGCTGCAGAGAGGCACTACACTGAATACAGGATGCATTCATCCTCCTCCACCCCTCCCTCTCTCCACCTCTCTCTCTCTCTCTCTTTCTCTCTCTGTCTCTCTCACTCTCTCTATATCTATCTCTCTATGCATCCATCCATAGAGTCATCTCCGAGCTCACAAAGACTAACAACTCATTCATCTTGCTTTCTCAAACAAACACACACACACACAAAGGGTGTGTACTTACAACACAGTGCACGTCTCGATATGTGGATGACTTTTGAATGTTATATGATGTAGCTGTGTTGTGGTGTAATACAATGTGTTTCAGTATTGTACAGATTTTAGTCGAAAAATGTATTAGCTATGAGCTATGAGCTACTTACTGTGACTGACAGGCACAAAGGCCATGCCTCCTTCACTACTACTTACATTAGTAGCTAATGTTTGCAGAAAAAATGGCTAGCTAACTTAGCTATCAGTTCTGCAAGTAACGGGAGGCAAGCACAAGCTAATGTCAGTGACTTTTAAGCAGAATTTAATACATAAAATTTCTTATCACTAAAATGTGGTGTTGTAGCAGGTAAATGTGTCTTCATTTTTGCATTTTTGAGATGATTACATTATATTTATAGATGTGTAAGAGATAGCATGATATTATTAGCTATCTAAACAATCACATTTAAACAGCTTAGAAGTGCCAACATTTCTGAGAAAGTCCAAATTTTTTTCTGCACACACGCAAATATGAGTCACAGTTAAGGTTTTGATAAACTGCTATAAGTGGTGTATTTTGCTGGATAAAGTGATCCAGAAACACTGCTTGGCTTTGACCTTCATGGCTTTTTGTCCTCAAATGCCTTTAGATGGATCAGAACATGATGAAAAGCAAAGGAGAAAAACAATCGGAAAGCCAGTACATCCCATAAATCCCATAGGAAGTACATGAGCTGTTCTAATAGATGGGATGGGTATGGGAATTGAGAGTAGTATAATGTAATTCCATTATCTGGTAAAGGTCAATATGATGTCTGGAATATACAGGCTTGGGAACATAGGCCCTGGGAGTAGGTTGGAAAAATGGGGCTATGGGAATAGGATGTCCTTGGAATATATGGGCCTGGAAACATAGGGCCTTGGGAATAGGGAGCCTGAAATACTGTATATAGGCCTGGGAACATAGGGCCATGAGAAAACAGGGCCCTGGAAAAAAAAAAGGGCTCTGGGAATATAGATCCTTGTAACATAGGGCTCTGGGAATATAGATCTTTGGAACATACGGCCCTGGGAATACAGAGCCTTGGAACATAAGACCGTGGAAAGGGGTGGTTAATGCTGTGGGTTACTGATCAGAAAGCCGGAGGTTCAAGCACCAACACCACCAAGCTGAGCAAGGCCCATAACCCTCTCAGATCCAGGGGTGCCATATTATGGCTGACTCTGCGCTCTGACCCCAAATTCCTAACAAGCTGGGATATGTGAACAAAATGTGAGCCTTGGAAAATAGAGCCTTGTAAGAAAGGGGCCCTAGAAGTATAGAGCCTTGGAACATAGGTTTCTGAGAATATACAGCCTTGAAATATAGGGGGCTGGGAATATAGAGCCTTGGAACAAAAGACCCTGTGAATATAGAGCCTTGGAACATAGGGTTCTGAGAATATAGAGCCTTGGAACATAGGATTCTGAAAATATAGAGCCTTGGAACATAGGGTCTAGATATATAGAGAGAGCCTTTAGAACATAGGGACCTGGGAGTATAGAGCCTTGGAACATAAGGTTTATATATAGAGAGAGCCTTGGAACATAGTGACCTGGGATATAGAGCCTTGAAACTTAGGGGCCTGGGAGTATAGAGCCTTGGAACATAGGGGCCTGGGAGTATAGAGCCTTGGAACATAGGGGCCTGGGAGTATAGAGCCTTGGAACATAGGGGCCTGGGAGTATAGAGCCTTGGAACATAGGGGCCTGGGAGTATAGAGCCTTGGAACATACAATCCTGGGAATATAAAGTCCTGAAACATAGGCCCTTTAGAACATAAGGCAAACAGGTTAATGGAAATGAAAAGCCCAAGGAACATGGAGGCTTGGAAACATAAAGCCATAGGAATGTAGGGTTTTGGGAACATTGCAATGTTTGAGACATTGGGCCTCAGAAACAGTGGGTCCTGGGTGTTACGGGACCTTGGTATTATAGCAACCTTGGAACATAAAGCCTGGGAACATAGGATGGTTGGACCATAAGTCATTGGGAGTGTAAAGCCCTGGGAATATAGGGCCCCTGGGAATACAGAGTTCTGTAACAGTTTTCTGGCAAAATATTTGGAATGGAAGTTTTGGAAGCTTTTCACACAGTGATATTCCCCCAAACTGGTCTTTATATAGCACTGAGCCAGTGTTATATATCACACTAAAGCACAGTTACTACTCATGGTCCTTTCTCTGCAGAGGGTTTGGTTAGTAGTAGCTCTGTGTAGAGCACACACACACACACCACAGGACAGTAAGGGGAATACCTGAGCAAACTCTCTGCATCAATAGTGAGCACACACTCACATCATTATTCTGCTTTCAGAAATTCACCAGAATTGCATGAGGTGTGTAAATATTGATGTTAGAAAATACACATTAATATCAGGATAGTGCCTCCAGGAATAAACCAATATCATGTGACTAATTTAATATCACTTCTGGAATGATTATTGCATCATTGTTGTCATATGTAGGATGGCAATGCTGACTTAATTATTATATACATAGATTGCATTAATAAAAAAAGGCAAGGGTGTAAAATATTAGAATTTTGACCTTCGTAACGGATTAAAATGTGTGCAAGTAGGTTCAATGATCTTTAGTGGAATAAGACTGACACTTCTCAAAGTCAGCCATCTTGAAATGAATTGGCTTGGGTGTTCCTTGTTTGTAATGACCAATCACAGGCCAGATCACGTTGCATGTTCTTCCACAGAGTTTACCCAGCTGCTATGTGCATGACACAGCAAGTGAAGCCTCGAAAAAGAATATTTTTATTTCAACTTTCGACACTTAGATCTAAGCAATCTTAGAATTGCTTTCCTTTTATTGCATAAATTAGGGCATGTATCATCTCTGAATTATGTCATTTTTTTATGTCAAGTTAAGAAGTGCTACTTTGTTTACTGCTGATGCTGTGAGCAGCCATGAGGAACTTAGAGGACCTCAGAGGTGAGGAGACCATCTTGAGTTCCTGAGTAGGAATTCCAAGTTGAGGCGTTTTCTTTGGTTTTTCCTGGTTGGATATCAGGAATTATGAGTTACGTCCTACAGTCAAATGCAGCGTGAAATGTGCAGGAGGGTAAATTGGGGCGTGTCGTATGCATACGAGTGGGTGGGAGCTTGTATCGACATAGCAGAAGCTGATTCATCAGTTCCCAAATCATCTCTCATTACTGTGGTGTCATACCACGGGTTCAAGAATTAGACGCATCCTTAATTTTACGTCATTTAGTGTGCTCAAAACAGCACTTATTTTTACGCAAATTTGATGAGTAAGGGCCAAATGTGCTACTGATTTTTTTCAGCACTTGACCTGATTGATAGAATCAGCTCATATTGAAGGAATATGAGCTGAAAACATTGTATCAGGTTTTAATAATAAGCGGCCTCCATTTTCTTTTCCCAACCAGAGACCACAGTCCCGCCCACTTGTTTTCTATTGGCTCACAAGACAGAGGCTCATGAGCTGTCAGGTCAAATTTCGACGTGAATGTAACCACTCCCGGAAGTAAGTGTGTCTCTCACGTCCCGCGTCCTTTCCCCTTCAGTGAATCAGCTTTTCTATCAGATTGGTCTGACTGCTTCTTTAACTGAATAAATAAGAAATGTATAGTTTTCAGGTGGGTCAAAAATGTAAATTCTACACATAACCCATAAATTTTGGCACCTCTGTATATTACACACAGGCAACAGAATGGCATACATATAGCTCAGCTACAACCTATGTGTAGTGAGTGTGTATGTGTGTGTGTGTGTGTTGAGCAGTGTGTGCTAAATTGTAACGCAGCACGAGAAGCGCCGGCACTGTGAACGAAATCAAATTAGTGTCTACTCGGTGTGCTGGCATGGCTGACCAGTGTGTGTGTTAATGAGTGCTGCCACGCTGCAGAGTGAAGTACAAAGCGTACGCCGCAGTGAATCCACACACACACACCACCACCACCACCACTACTGAGGAGTGTGAACGCACCCCCTGTGAACCATGTGCTGTCTGAGCAACCTGGGTGAGAGTGTGACTCTAGTGTGTGTGTGTGTGTGTGTGTGTGTGTGTGTGTGTGTGCGTGCCACATTGTACATCTATTCAGTATCACACTCGCTGTCTAGCAGAAATGTAAATATTTCAAACTGAACATATACAGAAGTAGAGAAAATTCAATTTTCTTAAAGAAGATTTTAAACACCATTTCCTTTATTTTTCCCCAAGTGGTACATTTTATTCAAAAATATCGTAGCTCAGCCTTTGGCAGAATCCAGCATTTTGCAAGGCTGTTCTTTATTTCTCAAAGTGATGGATACCCTAGCCGTTTATGTTTAGCCCAAATATTCATACAATAAAATAAACCTATTTAGGCTAGCTTTGCGCTAGCCAGTTTTATTGAGCAAATTGTAAAGATAAAAATATTTGTTGATACATTGGCGTGAGTATTATAGCCACGTGATAATAAATCTGGTCACGAAAATAAAAGACCTTCTCAAGATACACTGCAATGTGCATGTAAACAAATGTTTATTATATATAAAGATAGTTAACCCTTTAGCAAGGATGAGAGTTGGGCGTGAATTGTTTTTTTGGACCAAACTTAAATCTTAAATCTTGTAGCTTTTAAATAAGAAGCGTAAATCACAAATCTCGAGATCGAGTGACAGACTTTTGGTCATTCTGATACTTTGCTGTGTTTCTTCTGTGTTTTAAAAGTGACCTCCAGTGCTTATGGACTTCAGAACGCTGCAGCTTGCACTGACACAGATACAGACAGAGCGAGAACACGACATATCTTTGGCCAGCTGTTTTTAGAACGTCCTTCGGTCCCCGCTGGCCAAAACCCTCACACCTCTCGTTATTTTATCCCTCGTCCCGTCTTCTGCTATCCTTTACCCTGACGTTTGCCCTGTGTTGTCTCTCTCTGTCTGTCTCTCTGTTTGTCCACGGCTTTGGCAAGGAACCATGAAAATCCTTTCACTTCCTTCTCCTTGTTTTAAGCGTCGCATCTTTTCATCTCTGTCATCTCTGTCATCTTTCTCCCTTCCTGCGTTAAACAGTTGTCTCATTTATCCTGAGCGATGTTTCATCCTCTGCAGCGAGACGTTAATTGAGGGCAACCCAAAAAAAAAAGTTTGCTTGGAAACTAGGGTAGAGATGATTGTTGTCCTCTTCGTGTCACTATTCACAGTAAACACGACGAAAGCTTTCGAAAGGTGTCAGAGTTTCATCTCAAACCATTCTGCAGGTTTCCACTGGTTTTCAACCAACAACCAAGAACGCTGGTGGTGTGGAACGAAGAGCTGAAGACATCATGGACGTGCAGGTCACATTGATAATCACTGGGGAACTCAGTTTACTTATATTGCTGCTGAAATCCTTTCAAAATAATTTCAATATTGTGATGGGAAAACACTGTAATTCATCAATCACAGTAAAGGTGCTTCAGTTTGTCCGACCTGATTAGCACTTACCCTAGCCTCTGTCCACACTAGCGAGTGACAAACAACACAATTTTTATGTACGTGCACAACATGGAGCTACGATTTCAGTGACAGCAGCAACCTCATTAGAAAGATACAACCATTAATCATCTGTTAATGAGGGATCACTTTTTCAAGACTGTGATCTGAAGAAGTAACAACCAGTGATGGACAAAGTCTTTAGTAAAATGCTACTTGAGTAAACATAGAAGTCTTCTATTTGTAATTTCTCTTGAGTTAAAGTACAAAAATACCTGTTTTATCTGTACTTAAGTATCAAAAGTAAAAGTACTGAGTTATTTTAGCTATATTATTTTAATGATCGGTTTCCAGAGAGCTGTCTGACTGCAGACCAGAACAAGAGTGTAGGAGTTCAGGAAAAATTGGCAAATATTCATATTTATTAAACATATTAGATGGTGAATTTTTCTCTGTATAGATTCTCTGTACCTCAGGGAGACATGGCACGCATTTGAAAGTAAAAGTCATACTCAAGTTCCGATATTTCAAACATAACTCATGTCAAGTGTTGCACGACCCCAGGACACTTTTCTGCTGTTTGAAGCTCCAGCTGTACGGTATGCCTGGCTTACAGCTAGCTTCCTCAGCCAGGTACAAGGTGCGCTGTAATATGATTGGTTTGCTTCAATCTGAAAGTGGATTTTAGATATTTTAGCCTATCTAGTTTTCTTCAACTTCAGAATAATAAGTGATGATTGACTTTTTACAGAAGGTAATGGAGTGAAAGTAGGATTAAAAGTATACAGTCTACAAAATACTTTAATAAAGTACAGATACTTGAAAAAGTAACGAATGACATGTACGTAGTTACTGTCCACTACTGGCAATAACCATTTTACTTGTTTTTGTAACAAACTACTGTATATAGGAGCTACGGCACGTTTCCTCAAGGCTCCAGAACCTTCTGAACTCCACAGTTTCTGAACAGGTTTCTCTTCTGCTACTGATAAACAACATAAATTACACAAACTGCACAAACATTTCAGCACACCATGAACATCAAGGAAGCAGTTGAGCAGTAAAGTTGTGTTGTTTTTATAGTTTTTTTGCTTTGTGGTGTGAATATGATGTTAGCTTTTTACCTTTTTTGACGTCGCATGGTTCAGTATAGGGATAATGATTCCGCGTAATAATACCCAGTCTAAAACAGGAAGTAAAGAATAGAGCAGGGTGATATGATGATATGATATCAGTACTGTGATATAATAAGGTAATGATATACTCTTCTATATTGTATCATCATTATCATCAGATGTCAGTGCTTGTTTTTTTGTTTTTGTTTTTTTTTTGTTGCTTGGTTGTTGTCATTGTAAAAAGTAACTGACTGGATATTAAAACTATTTTGTACCACTTGTTTTATTTCCATCCGATTCCTTTTACGCTCTACTTTTACGCTCTACAAAAAGCTCTGAGTCTATAGTGAGCCCTTTTGGCTCTTTGTAAGCAAAATTTCAGCAAAGTTATATCTGGTGATATGGCATTTTTTGCCATATTGCCCACCTCTACTTGGCTGAATTCTATAACAGACTGTGTGATAATGTGTGTTTTTCATGACAGATTATATGATGACGATCCTCTAATGATAGACATGCGATTAAAAGCAATTTACGACATTCTGCTCACATCATCAGTCAATCAAGTGTGATCCAGAAATGTGCATAAACTCAAACATTGCTCAAAGAAAGCTTGAGGTAATAAGGAAGTTTTTGTCCCGTGAGTTTGGCGTAATCCTATGCTGTGCTCCTATTGGTGGATCTTAGATGAGCATCGTAGCAGTGCTCATACCCTGAGATTTTAATCAGAAGTTTCTCCCACTTTGTCGCTGGCTGTCTTTGGTCACAGTGGCACTAAATCGGTCATCACATTACGTGTTTTTAAGATCGTTAATCTCAAATCGCCACCAAAGAATTCATGAAGATGTATGACGTATGAAAATCCTCATGGTTCCTGAGTTCCTGAAAAAGTTCTTCGCTTCCAGAAAAGGTTCTTCAGTGTCTCTGAATAAAAATCTTTATTCTCAGTGTAAAGATTACTGTTTGTTCTGTGTGCAGACTTTGAATTTTAAACTAGCTTCTTGAAGTTCGGCTTGTAAAATTCTCCACGGTCGTCGTTATTTTCTCAGAGTTTATTAATAAACTCACACAGACAATGATGTAATGGTTTGGCTGTTAAACTAGTGGAAACGTAGGCCTTGGTTTGCAATCCAGCTGGTGGAGAGACGCCCTGAACCTCAGCTGGGAAATTGCTCCGTAATCCTCTCATTTTGTGTCTCTGCCTTCTCCGCCTCTTCTCTTTGGCTCTGCCGTGCCGCTCCATTCTTTCCTTCGTCACGTTCTCGCTCGGCTGAGTTGACCTCGTTCCTCAGAGCTGCCAGAGAGCCTCAGCGAAAGAGATTTGAGAGAGCAGAAGAATCTCTTCTACTCCCACTGCAGCAGCTTTATGTAGAGCCATTTTCGTCTTTCCAACGTGGACCTGATGTGCGTGTTAGGAAAGCGTGAGTAAGGATGAGAAAGAAGGAATGAGGCAGCATGGATGAAAAAGTAATGATAGAGCGATTGAAGGATGAGCGCGAGGTGTGACCCCGTTTAGCGACAGCATCAAAGCGGATGCCCGGGGAATCTGTGATCTTCACAGAGTCAACAAGAACAGGCGGAAAAGTGTGCATGTGTAAGTGTGTGAGAGAGACGGCTCTGGAAACCACAACAGAACACACAAAGCTGCTTTATAATACATAACACATCATTTGTACACGATACACTGACTAATCGAATAAACACTATTAAATATTTCAGTCCTAATTTATCTTTACAACACTGCTTACTGCGGTGAACATGCAATGGTGTTGGAGATGATGGTGATGATATGTACGGAATAAAACACACCATGTTGTGCTGTTATAGGAAAATAATCAACGACGTTATGGTGTGATGAAGCAGAGTTGATTATTTTCCTATAACAGGAAGTGATTTATTCCTCTTATACCACAGCAACAACACTTAAAGAATGGCATTTCTTACTTTTTTATCTGTTTACAGCTACATTTAATGGTGTGGAAAGTCTTTGAAACAAGTTAGCTCCTGTTCTCACTTACGTTATAGCGTTCCCTCACCAGCCACTCTTTTTTCTCTCTCTTGAAGCTAATAATAAGGAAAGAAATGCAGCTTGTTGTGTTACCCAGAAACCAGACAGTGTAACTCATCCGTCCTGAAGACTTTTCCTGTGAAAACGATAACATATTGGAAGGAGCGCATTAATATAAACCAGCTCCACTACTGTCTGAGCTGCTGTTATAGAAAATGAATCAACACCTTCTGACCAATCAGAATCGAGCATTTAACTTCTGCACTCACCTAACACATATACAGTGTAGGTGTGGACTGGTGTGTTGTGCCAATGCTTCAAACTTTACCAACACCATTTAGAGAGATTAATAACAGGTGATTATTAAGATGAATGCAGCAATTACAGCTGTTGTCCCTGCTGCTGTTGCTGATATTAATAACGGCTCCGTTAACCGCGGTGTAGTCGGCAGGAGCGCTCCAGAAATAACGGAGGATGGTGGAAATTAGGTAGAAATATATATGTGGTTTTTTTTTATAAATATTCAGCTCTCTAAGACTACAGTGGTGCAGTCAACCAATGAGTTTCATCACTCATGCATCACCACTGTGGATGGAGAAATTAAGGTTTTGGGCTTTGCAGTGACGCAGTTGTCTATCAGTGCCGGAGTTATGCGAGAAAGCATAATTGGTAACAATTGCTTTATTATTATTAGTGGAAAGGATGGCTTTCGATGCGAGCCAATTACAAGCATCTCAAAAAAAGATTCAAAAAAGATGTCTTGGTGTTCGCTTTTACACCCTCACATTGCTAGCTATCACAAAATAGATGGTGCTAATTGTCTCTAATGAATCTGGGATAAAAATTGGGAGGAAAATCTCTCATCATTTCATCATTTAAAATGTCTAGTATTAGTATTAGTGACTTCTTGAAGATGTTTCCCCACTAATCTGAGCAGCTTCAGCAGTTTTCCTATTAATAACAGGTGATTATTAAGATGAATACAGCAATCATAGCGGCTTGCTCCTGCCATATTTCAATAACAGCCACATTAACTATGGCGTAGTGAGCAGGCGTGAATATTTTAGGATTATTTCGCTCTCAGAGTCTCTCACTCTTTCTCATCTCAGCCGAAAGGGATCGGAGAGTTGATCGAAATCAAGGGTTATAGTCGTGAATTCATTCAAGGTTATTTATATAATAATAATGGTATGTTATTGTTTCTATAGCAACAGCTAATTCTCATGGAAGACGCGCCATATAGTTTAAATTTAAAAATAAATAGATTTTTAAAAACATGTTTTACGTGTGATTTAAACGTGTAATCTTTGATATAGTGAGGTTTTCTGTGAAGAGACATGTCTCCAGTGTCAGCGCTTTGTTAACAGTCAGAGGTAAAGCTGTAACTTTATGTTTTCCGACATCCTCGGGACAGAGGAGTTTACGCTTTGCCGTTTCTCTGTAAAATAGAGAGGCTGGTGAGGGAACGACTGTTTATAGCTGCTATAGTGTTAGTGAGAACAGGAACTAACTTGTTTCGTGGACGTTTCACAACATTAAGCATAAGTATAAATGGAAAAAATGTATTTTCATTCTTTAATAAATGCAAATTTGTAATCATTGGCAAATTGCTGTGTTGTAAGAGGAATAAAACACATCATGGATGTGCTGTTATAGGAAAATAATCAGCTTTAACTCTGTTTTGTGTTGTTCCTTGTTTAATTGTTTAATATTCAAACAGTCAAATGAGTAAATGTAAATGTAAAATTTACTGAAAAAAAACATCTTCAAGATTGTATCACAATTCAAGAAAGTATTTCAAAAGACCAGACTGTTAACGTGGTCTACAGTGAGGACAGGTGAGTGATGGATCAACCGTCAGCCATCCTGAACCACTGGACTGATCCTGAACCACTGGACTGATACAACAGAGAACCTCCACGATACAAATAATCATAAATTCTTACTTAAGAATTTACTACTTCCTCGACTTCCTCCTCTGCCCCGAACGCCTTCGCTCCTGGAGCATCCTGCCGATTACGCCGTGGTTAACGAAGCCGTTATTAATATCAGCAACAGCAGCAGGGACAACAGCTGTACCTGCTGCATTCATCTCAATAATCACCTGTTATTAATAGTGGAACTGATGAAGCGCCTCAGATTAGTGAGGAAACGCCTTCAATAAGTCATTTAGTTATTAGATATTTCACTACAATGTGATGGACTGAAAACCTACAAACCTGGTCCAATCTTTTCAACATCCACTTCAGTTATTTCAGATGTTTGATGTAGCGGCTGCTCCACGGTTAATTTTCTACTTTCCACTTGGCTTGTGTAAATTCTCGGAAGTGGGGTTGTCTGACTTTCCTCCTCGTTTTCTACTGTCACAGCTTTAGAACTGTGTTTTTATCTGTTCTGGCATTGTATGACAATATTAAAAGACATTTTATTTCATGTTGGAGCTCAAAAAACAGCTGGATAGGCCAACGCCCACAATCCAGTCCAGTTGTTCCACATCCAAATATTTGTTGCTTGTGATATAAACACAAGATTGATAGCATGCCAAACAAAAATCACTCTTTTTCCTGTACAATAAGTTGAAAAGGCGTTCAACAGTCTTAGCTAATTAAGGAATAAAACACTCGGTGTCATGCTGTTAGAGGAAAGTTATCAATGATGAGGTGGTGTGATGAAGTGGAGTTACAGTTACCACTCCAGAGTTGATTATTTTCCTATAAAATCACATCCTGAAATGGTTTATTCCTCCTGTACCACAGCAATTTGCCAATAATTGCAATTTTTATTCATTAAAGAATGACACATTGTACTCTTTATCCATTTATAGTTACGTTAATGTTGTGAAAACAAGTTAGTTCCTGTTCTCACTTACGTTATAGCAGCTATAAGCAGCCGTTCCCTCACCAGCCTCATTTTTTTCTCTCTCTTGAAGTTGATAAGAAGAAAAAAGCTCAGAATGTGATGTTACTGAGAAACCGCAAAGCGTAAAACTCCTCAGAAAACTTTACAACAAAGTTACAGCATTACCTCTGACTGACACTGCAGACTTCTTCTATAAATGTTCTCCGTACAGAAAACTTCACCATATCAATTCTTTTTTTAATCCGTTTATCCAGAGCGTCCGCTGTACACGTCCCTGTGAAGGAGCTGTTACTATAGAAACGATAACGTATTAGAACGAGAGCATTAATATAAACCTGTCATTTGCAGCTGCATTACTGTCACAGCTGCTATGGTAAAAAATAATGAATCAACACCTTCTGTCCAATCAGAATCGAGAATTCGACAGCGCTGTGGTGTAATAAAAGTGGGAAGAAAGTGTGTATGTGTCTGTAACATATCAGGTGTTAGTCTCGCAGGTTCAGTGAACATCTCTTCCCCATCCTCTGCATTTTTCACCCTGATTCTCTCAGGTGTCTCACTTTCTCTCTCTCTCTCTCTCTCTGTCTCTCTCACACACACACACACACACACACACACACACACACACTGATCTTCCTAAATGGTAGCCATGGAAACCCGTCCCCCGCTGCTGTTTGGCTGGTGAACTTCTTCGTTTCGCCCACCTGCTGCAGAGAGAGAGACAGAGTCCAGCTTCGGAGAGAGGGAAAGAGAAACGGACGCGCGTGCAATTAAACACACACACACACACACACACGTATATATAGGCAGAAGGTTCTCACATTGCCCACCAACAGAACCTACCTAATTTCACCACACAGTTGTCTGAAGTGTGCAACTTTTGATTGCAGTTTGATTTAATAGATTTTTCATGTTTAATAAAATTCATTTCAATATTACAAAGCAGCTCTGTAATCTTTTTATTGCTGGTGTGGGGATAATTGCATCTTTCCAAGCCCTCATGCTACATGATTATCCAGCTTTTTTCCACAGCGCTGTTGAATTCTGGATTCTGATTGGTCAGAAGGTGTTGATTTATTTTCTATAACAGCAGCTCTGACAGTAGCGCAGCTGCAAATCACACGTTTATGTTAATGCACTCATACGTCTAATGCATCGTTTCTATAGTAACAACTCATTTTTGGGGAAATGTAGGACGGACGCTCCACATAATTAAAAACAACTGACGTTATTTGAAAGCGGGCGTGAAAGATACAGACGGTGCTCTGGTGAAATTTACTGTAAGAAGTTGTGCAACGTTTAAGACATAGGAAAGTCTTTAGGAAAGAGGAGTTTATGATTTGTAGTTTCTTCAGTAACATGACAATCTTGTATTATATGCCTTATTAACTCCAAGAGAGAGAGAAAAAAGAGAGGCTGGTGAGGGAACGACTGTTTATAGCTGCTATAACATAAGCGAGAGCAGGAACTAACTTGTTTTGTGGATGTTCCACAACATTAAATGTAACTATAAATGGATAAAATGGATAAATAAAACGTGCTAACATTGGCAAATTGCTTTGGTATAATAGGAATAAAACACTTTGGGAATTTGATGGGATTATGAAAAGTTAGGGTTCTGAAATAACAATTTATGACAATGTTCATTGTTAAAAGTGCTATACAAATAAAATTGAATTGAATTAAACATAGAATCACATCTATGGTTAGTGGGCGGAGGCTGAACAAAATCCTGCGAGCGCAAGAGCAAAGCTATATTTCTTTGACGTTGTACGCGCTCTGGTCAAAGTTTGTGCTTCGTTTCTTTGCTGATTGGTTATTATTATTATTATTTTTAATCTTTCCTGCGACTCTACAGTGATAGTCAAAAATCAGCAGCCATTCAGCCGGATTTGTGATTTGCATGTGCGATTTCAGCGATCTTTTAAGGTTCCTCCTCATCACACTGTACGAGATCCTAATAAAATCTTGGTTGAATTCTGTAACAGACCGATAATGTGTGTTCTCCATGTCACATTACACAATGAAGATCCTCTAACGATAGACCTGTGATTAAAGAAAATGACTATGTTTCACCAATCAGCTTGTGCAGAAAAGAGAGCTTGAGGTAGGAGATTAGTTTCTGTCCATTAGCAGGTTTTGTTTATGTTTCGTCATCACCATTAGTGTATTTGTACTTGTAGCTGTCTGGGGAGAGTCATGTCATCCAATGCTGTCGTCCTATTGGTAACTTTTAGACAAGCAACACAGAGATGTTAATTAAAAAAAAAAATTATGTTACATGATAAAAAACAAACAAAAAAAGAGTTTTGTCATCAGGTGTCTTTGGTCGTAATGGCATTAAATTGGTCCATTATGCATCATAAGACCGCCATTCTTAACTCATGACCAAATCATTTGTTTACAATATGCATTTTTTTTGTCTGTGACAGCAAAACCAGATTGAAAATCATACAACATAAAGACAGCTTTAATGGAAAAATATGGAAAAAGAAGAATTTAATATTTTAAGTGATTAATATAGAGAAATCAGCTAACGAGGAAATGAGGTCGGTTTCGAATTCAGGTTGCCTTTAACACAATAACACGCTGTTTGTCGTAGTGTACTGTTGATTTATTACTGGGGAAAACAGTCAAATGGAAGGTAGTTCATGGGGTTTTGTTCTAAGAGCAAACTCATTCTTCATTTGACAACAATGAAGGATACCTACAGCTCGCCTACGTTCAATTTGCTGTACAGTAAACTATTGTGTTTCATTGTGAATATGTTTTTTTTTTATAAAAGAAACGTTATAATATAATGAATATAGTCATCTTTCCCCATCTTTCCTTTCTCTTTTGAAAGCTAGACATGTTTGTTTGGCATCATGCTCATTTAAATGAATAATTTTATTAGCCTACTTGCAGTGACAGGGCTAAACCATTATAACATTTTTACGTAGGGGGGATATGTGAGTGTAGAGAGAACACAAGATGTATTATTGATGCTGCTGCTTCTAAAACTAGTCTATACACTAAAACCTTAGCGATGAAGTGATTTAATTAAGAATCGTTCAGTAGGTTCAAGAATCGTGTGCAAGTTAAATAAATGGTACGGTCCATGTGGGTCCCCGTCTGTTTCAGGGGTCGTGGAATCTTCCTAATCTTCTGTCTCATTATGGCAGAGAGGAAGGGACTAACACACACATATATAACTGCACACACATATCCAGGGAGTGAGTGTGAAACACACACACACACACACACACACACACATTCCCAGCTCGATCTCATCTGAGTGGGCTTCAGCATTGATTTGTTCTTGAGCCCAAGGGATGACATCACTGTGTGTAGCCGTGCGTGGGCGGGCTCCTCTTCCCTGTCCATCTCTGATTACACATGCCGTGATTGGTTGATTTAGTGCATCCCAGCGCAGTAGGGTCCTGGAGGATTCTGGGAATTTTTTTTTTTTAACTCCCTACAGCTGCAGCAGTTATCAAAGAAACGGCTGAGGGAAAGGAGGGGCTGAGGAAGAGCGTGTGTTACTGCAATGTGTACACACACACACACACATTAGGATTGAATATATTTAAACAGCACAGAGGCACAGTTCAGTAATAAAGGCAGTGGCTTTTTAGTTAATGTTCATTTTGCTAAGACTGAAACACAACTGAGTTTTTTTTTTTTGGGAAAATATATGAAAGCATTTTAATTAACGATAATTTCACCACAATTAAAGGAACTGTTCATCTAAAATGAAATGTGCACAGTGTTCCACTTGCCCTAGCTGTAGATTTCTTCTTCAGCTACAAGGCGAATGTAGGTAACATGTACAGGAAGCTGACAGCCACCAGTTTAGCATCATACAGACTTTGTGCTAAAGTGGTTCCTGACGCTGTATAGTAGATGTAGAAACTTCAGCATAGTACATGAAAAAAAGTCCTTCATCGGCAAGCAAGCACCAAAGCACCAAAGCACTTGGCTTGTACAGCTTGTACAGCTTGTCCATGACTTCCTGTTTCTCTGGATATTTTGTGTCACTACACTGAACTCTTACTACACCTACGATTATTACTGAAGTACACTGCAGTTACTTCCTGTATTCTTCAGGGAAGCTGTTCTGGTGGCTCATGGTGGACATTTTATGTTGTTTTTTTTTTCCTTTGTGTCAATTCTGTATAGCAATATTAAGAAGTGTTAAAGTATCAGATGGTCATATATTGTCATATAAGTGTTATAACTGTACTTCCTCTCTAACAGGAACCTTCAAAGGACTGTGCAAGCAGATCGATCACTTCCCGGAAGACGCCGATTACAAAGCAGACGCCTCCGAGTACTTCTTACGTGAGTGCCATTCCTGTTACTTTGACGGGTTCAGGAGCTCTGACACACCTACCTAAAAAGTGAAATAGGTGATACTAGATGCAAGCATTCATGCTAAAGCTCACTGGTAAAGAGAAATTAAATACATTTATTCCACTTTTATAGCCCAGTCAGAATGCGTTCACGGTGTATATTTGTTTTTTGTCTTTTCAGTCAAATTTTCAAAAAGTTTTGACTTGTTTATTGCACAAAATCTGAGCTCAATTTATCATGACGGACCTGTTTAACTCTTCATCGTTAAAACTTACACATGCTGGTCCTGATAAAGTCAGGTCATTTTTAAATGAATGTGTGCTTTACATGTTTAAGCCTTGATTTAATAGGTTTGTGTATAAAAATAATATTAAAAAATATATATATATTTTTTAAAAAACCCTCATGTCTACCTGAGGTGAGATCTCAGGAGAAACAAGTAGCTATGTGATAGATGTTTCTTGTTTCTGTAGATTTATTGTTTTATTGATTAGTTTTTTTTTTTAGCTAGGTAGCTAGCTTGTATTTGCCTCAGAGGCAGCATAACATTGCTTTATACTGTATTTCTCCAATACAAGCTACCTAGACACCATGAACGTTGTTTGCTAATCTTTACCGTTAGCTACTTAGACAACAAGTTTCCTGACCCAGTTTCCCACTAAAAATGAACAAACATGCTAGTTATCAAGGAACTTTAACCAACCAGCTAGCTACCTAGCTAGGTAACAAGCTAACACTAGCAAGCAAAGGCGTCTATGGTTTATATAGCCTACCTTATGGAGCTTAGCTTTCTGAGCAGGTTAATGCGACTACTAGAAAGTGAACAAACATTAATTTTTTGCTAACACACACAAAAAAAAAAAAAAAAAAAAAAAAAAAAAAAAAAAAAAAAAAAAAAAAAAAAAAAAAAAAAAAAAAAAAAAAAAAAAAAAAAAAAAAAAAAAAAAAAAAAAAAAAAAAAAAAAAAAAAAAAAAAAAAAAAAAAAAAAAAAAAAAAAAAAAAGAACCCATGCATTTTCCAGTACATTAAAATAATGTTTGGGCTAACAAAAATAAGCTCCGCCCACTATGTCCATCAAGTCAGATGCAAGTATAGACGTCTTTAATGGATAAACAACTAATAAACAAAGACACGAAAAGAACCAAAAAAAGGTTAACAACTAACTAAACGAAGGATTAGACTACGGCAAGGCAAGGGAAATTAAACATTAAAACTAAAACTTCTCACAGTGCAAATACTACAACACCGACACCACCAACAACAACACCACCAACAACAACAACAACAACAACACAGTAACAATACAACATAACACTAGGCAACTAAGGTGGGAAACTGTAGTAACTTAAATAGGGTAGCTAATTAGGGGCACATAAAACAGGTGTGCACAAACACAGGAAGTGAGGCAGACAACAGAGGAAGGAATTTTAAAAACCGTGAGTGAGGGAGTCCTCTGGTGGTCTGGGGGGGGGGGGGGGGGATTGTCCATGGTGAACGTGACACACTGGCTGTTTGAACCAATGAATTTCTTTTAACGGTTTTGATTAGCAATTTTGAACACGAGCTTGAGAGCACAAATGATTTATAAACGGGATTTATGAGGATTTGGACGTCTTTCACACATGCAAAACAGTGTGTCTTATCTGCTTTAATGCAATATCTGTGATGTGTTTAGTGATCCTGGAGCTAATTTGTTGGTTGGTGCTGTATTCTCTGTGCTTGTTCCTGTGACAATTAGCGGTTGTGTGCTGTGCCGATGTCACAAGGGGACATGTTATTGTTATTGCTAGGGTAGTGTAATAAAAAAAAGAGAAGCGATCTTAGACATACGTGATAACAGTCAGGTTTCACTGTTAGCTCTGAAAAACAAAAAAGAGCAACAACTTCTTTTCTCACTCACATTTTCCAGAGTCAGTGTGATAATAATGAGAAATTCCTTGAAAAGGCGTACAAGGAAACGTTGCACATAGAGCAAACATTGGACACAAAGTCCCAGAATTCAGTGCAGCTCAGCTAGTGAGCGATCTACGAGATGATGAGTGCGATGGTGTTGTCGGTGGTATTGGAATGAAAGTTGAAGCTTAGAAGCTGACCTGTTTGAGCAGAGTGTACAGATGAGGAGATGAGAGAGCTGGACAGACTGACCGACTAAAGCGCCGCCGCATCGCTCCCTTTAGATAGAGATGAAAAAAGGGCTAAATCCCACTGCACCACTACCAGCAGGCAGTTGCACGGTGTTGTGGGTAATGTAGGAAACTCTTAACCAACATTTCTGTTTGACCTTGGATGTCATTGAAGCTTACATTAATTCTAAAGATGAATATGCTGCTTGTTCAGGGTGGATTTTTCCTTTTAATGTTTATATATTATTGTGACTATTCATTGTAAATCACGCACAACTCCCTAATGTTATCTGGGCTCTTCGGATGTGTTTTCAGACTTTTATACCATGACATATATCATGATTTCTCTATGACGTTGTGGCTTTAGAGAAGCCCTGAATATGTGGGTCACATCCTCTGATTCTGTCCCCATTTACTCAGTATTACATCTGTCCTGTTTTTATTCCTCCCTTCCCTTATATGGTCACCGTTTCCTGTTCCGATTATTCTCACCTGTCGCTTGTTATCCCTGATTTTTAGTTTGTCTATTCTTAGATCATGAACCCAGCAACATCCACACTCACAGTGCAAAAGTTCCAGCACACAGCAAATTAATTAAGTTATTTTTTTTTAAAAAGGCAACTGAATTGTTTAAATGAGTCGTATTTAAAAAAAGTAGTTTATTCATGCACTACAGTGTGAAACGTCTCCACCATGATGCAGCTACACATGAGTTTCCATCCTTTTTTCTTTCTTTCTGACAATATGCCGTTTCTGCTTTCCGCTCTCACTGCAGTAATAATGCAATTATTGAAAACATGCCGAGACTTTCTTTTTTACATAAAAATAACCTGCGCTGATTAAAGCTTTCTAAAGCAAAACGTTGCAAAAGGTCCCACTGAGCATCTAATTTTAATCTTAATGGTTATTAAAATCTAATTTTAATAGGATGACTAATATCGAGCTGAGCTGTGTGTTTGGGTCTGACACTTTCAGGACTGTTAGACCGTGCTAGACCGATGATCAGATCTCTTATAGTCATGTACAATGACTTATATATATGGAAGTCTAAAATCAGGTATCTATCGATAGCTCAACAACATGCATGACAATGATTGGACATTGTTGGATTTGATTGGACGATGTGTGCTCAGTATATCTACTTATAGTTCGATAGAGTAAATAATCCACTTGGTTCGTGTTCATTACGACTGTATTTCACAGTCACTGCTGATGGCGTGTTACGGATGTGCGTGGAAAAAGATCAGAAGGTCGACTCTAGGGGGCGTGTCAGTCTGTATAGTCACCTGACACTGATAGGCTGCATGAAGCTACAGTCTGGGCTGGAAAGAAATCAGCCCCAGATTCTCGCTTCTCACTCGGTTCCACAAAATAATCCAAAATGGTCTAATGTGGATGATAAAAATGAAGCCTTGATGAAATATTGATGTCTTTTTATCTTTGTCTGTTAGTCCTGCTAGCACATTTACACCAGCCGTACCTGCTCTTGACCATATGTGAAGGAATGTAAATAAAGTTCCATCATAGACCACGTACTCTTATACCTCTATATTAGTGAATAACGGTTTTATTTAAGAAATGTCATTTGACAAATTGTCTTAATTTTCTTTGGTCTTTGGTGGATATAGATTGTGTGTCCTATATCTCACTGTGTGTGTGTTTAGAGTTAGCTAGTGGCCCATGAGTACTGGAGACGACTGTAAGCATGGACTGCATGTGTGTACACCTCTGTGTGTGTGTGTGTGTGTGTGTGTGTCAGGGGGGATATGTTTTTATATTTTCATGGCCACCAAATGTTCCCACAAGTATAGGAATATCTGACAGTTTTGGCCTTGTGTGGACATTTAGAGGAAAACTTTTTTTTTAACAAAAATTGCAGCTTTTATTTAAAAAAAAAGAAAAAGAAAAAAGAAAGAAAAAAAAAGTTTCGTTTTGGTCACTGAGGTTAAGCTTAGGGTTAGCTTTCAGTGTAGCTTAGCATTATTAGCTGAATTAATAATTATGTCAATGGAAGGCCCTCATAAGGATAGTAAGACATAAGTGTGTGTGTCTGTGTGTGCATATGCATGGGATGGTGTGTGTGTGTGTGTGTATGTGTGTGTGTGTGTGTGTTTGCGTCCCCTTCCTTTGCTGCAGTTGGACGAAAAAGCTGTGATGCCCCAATGGCACGTGAATTAGGACACTTACATCCATAAATATTTCAGCCTCCTTCCTATATAGGTCAGGTCTCTCTCTCTCTCTCTCTCTCTCTCTCTCTCTGCCTTTATCTCTTTCTCTCTCTCTGTCTGTGTCTTGTCCTCTTTTGCACCCTATGTAGTGCACTATTTGTCCAATCTGGGGTTCAGTTCCCTGTAGCCTGTATAAAGACATTTATTACACAGGGAATGATTTTACTCTGTAAGATATATGTTTATTATTTTTCAATAACAGCACATCCTGAAGGCTTTTATTCCTCTTCCACCACAGTGATTCATCAACAATTACAATTTTTTATTTATTAAAGAATGACACAGCATACATTTATCCATTTATCCTTGCATTTATGTGCGGAACGTCTGCGAGACAAGTTAGTTCCTGTTCTCACTTACGTTATAGCAGCTATAAACAGTCGTTCCCTCACCAGCCTCTCTTTTTTTCTCTCTCTTGAGATTAATAAGACAAAAAAAAACGCAGCTTGTCACGTTACCGAGAAACCACAAAGCGTAAGCTCCTCCGTCCTGTGTCGAAAGTTACGGCTTTACCTCTGACTACTCTACCTCCTTACTTTGTGAAATAACATGACATTTTTAAAATCTGTTTGTTGTTATGCTTAAATTTTGTGAAGCGATACACGATGCACGTTACACGATACACATCCCTGAGAATTAGCTGTTACTGTAGAAACGATAACGTACTGGAATGAGGTCATGTTGCTGATATGTTGCAGGAGGATGTCGGAATATAGTGATTATGATCGATTCACGCTGGACTAGATGATCTGTGTATAAATCAGAGATGGGAGTGTCTTGGAATCACTGGAAGTTTCTGTGTGTACTACACACACCTCATTTTAACAGCTCTTAACTGATTGTTATGACCTTGTTGTAGCTTAGCTTTGGAACGTAGCCGTATGAAGCAGTCTTCCAGTTTATTTTTTGCTAACAGGAGGAAAGAAGAAGCTGCACATTTTACAGTGCATTTTAATACAACCGGATTGTTCTGATCTTTATTATAAGTGCTTGTTCTAGGTGGCGTGGTTGACCAGGTTGCACTAGCTCATTAGTAGGTCATACGAGCATAACGTACAGTATGTAGGCTAAATTTGTACTAAAACTCAAACCCCTGGAAGCGTCACTTCTCTGACACGCCCTTTTAATCGCCGTCTATATTTTACTGTTCTGCTTCGTAAACTCGGACTTGGTTTTGTTTTCCTTTCAGCGTCAGATGTTAGAAAAGAGCGAAAGCTTCCTGGAGTGTCTTTATACTGACGGAAAAGTGCGAAACCTCTTCCTTTTTCCCCATAGGATATAACACAATCTTTACCAACATGCAATTTTTGTTCATTTTATAAAAGGTAGAATACGGCTTTCCAGATGTTGGGGAAAAAAATATTGATATGACAGATTCAAACGGGACTAAAATCCCAGAGATAATTATTCCCCTACTTACTATGTATGAGAAACTAATCCTAACTGAAATGAGAGATACAATATTTATTTATATGTATTTATTAAATTATTGTTGTTTTCTCACAATGTCAAATTACAGCATTTTGCAGTAAACAGCTTTACAGATATAACCTAATTCCTATTCATTTACAGTAAAATCTTCACTAGGAAGCAGTTTGTGGAACAGGAAGAGACTTCTTCGTATTATAAGTGCACTGCTTAGTGTCTAGGGACTGAAATAATGGCGCCCTACACCCTATATGTTCTATAGTGAGCTCTGTAGAACATCTGGAAGTGTTACTCAGCGAAAAAATAGGCTTCTAGGACACTTCTGTTCCGGACAGGGACGGGGACGGGGACGGGGACGCTCCTCATTGCTGTGCTTTATTACAATCAACTGCAGCTGAGGATGTGGATTTATTCCTGTATTTATTTATTTGTTGTCAAGGCCGAGGGAAATAAAAAGGAAGTCACACGTGATGTCACTGTAAATGACACCGGCTGTAAACTCGCTCCTGAAAATGTCCCGTAAGCACTTTATAAAGGAAAAGTAAATCAGGCCGGTGTTGTCCATGAGCGTTTAGACTCGACATGCAGCCTGGAAACTGCAATGCAGCTGAACACACACTCACGCCTTTCAGACAAGCATGAACATTTACATATGTGTGTGTGTGTGTGTGTGTGTGTGTGGAGAACCAGCGTATACATGCACCCACGCATCACTAATTAAGCTAGAATGCACACTCAATTCCACAGTGTTTATACAGAATATTTAGGGATATTATTATAGAGAATTATTATACACCAAAATTATTGGCACCCCTCGGTAAAGATTGGTTAAAATAGGTGAAACAAATGTCTTTCGCACTAAAAATTTGACAGATTTAACCTTTTTGTAAAGTACATTTATTCAAAAAAAAAAAAAAAAAAAGAAAGAAAAAGCCCTTATAAAAATAAGCTATATATTTTAACAAAACTTCATATCACAGTTATTGGCAAAAGGAACAAATGTACTAAAGCACGTTCCTATAGAGGGTATCATTTACTTTTTTAAGTTCACATCGAGTGTTTATGGAAATCTTAAACATTCATCCATGACTTCCTGCTGACACAGAGGCTAAGTTACATAAGAGAATACATAAATGACAGACAAAAGTGTGCTGAACTTCAGAAATCAGGCAGTAGCTATAAAATAAGTAGCTACACATGTGTAAGGAAAAACACACAATGTTGTTATGTGAAAATAATCCACATGTCAGGGTGATGTGATTGATTACCACTCTGAAGTGGATTATTTTCCTGTAACAGCATGGTCCGAAGTGTGTTTTTCTGCTCATACCACAGCCTTTCACCAACAATTATTAATAAACGTCATGCTTTTTAACAGGTTAGTTAGATAAAATGATGCAGAACTTCCACAAGGCAAGTTAGTTCCTGTTCTCACTTACGTTATAGCAACGATAAACACTCGTTCTCTCACCAGCATCTCATCCTCTCTCTCTCTCTCTTGCTCTCTCTCTCTATCGCTCTCTCTTTCTTTCTCTCTCAAGAGATGGAGTTTGTCATTTTACTGTAAATCCAGAAAGCATACACTCCTCTGTCCTGAAAACTTTCTGGTGTTGGGAAACTTACAAAGTGCTGACACTGGAGACTCCTTCCATAAATGTTAAATAAACGTCTCCTTACAAAAAACTTCACCACATCAATGATTACACGTTTTTCTTTGATAAACAGCAACATGTTTTTAAATCAGTTTATTATTAGTCTTAGATCATGTGGAGCAACCGCCGTAGAAGTCCCTGTGCACGAGCTGTTACTATAGAAACGAAAACGTATTAGAAGAAGAGCAAAGATTCGAGAATACAGCTGCACTGTGGTATAATGTACTGTTACACATTGCTTACATTGAGTTACGTTCATGAGAAATGCTACGCATTTTCAGATTATTAAAGTGACGTGCACGAAGGTGTGATCTCAGTTTATGTGTATAATATGCGGTTGCAATACTACAGAGCATAAAGGATTTATTTTAAAGAACGTAAATAAAAGTGTACACGAATATTGTCATGTAATAACATTAAGAATAATTAGAATAATAACGTAATAATATTGTCATTTTAATTTAGAAATAATTCTCATACTGTATCCCATCAGGATGCTGTTGCTGTGGTCATTTCCACACAGTGTAGTTTATAAATCAGTTCTTTCTGCACGATTAAAATTAATAGTCTGATCGCAACATTAACGTTAGTCAATAACACAAGAGGACGAATAATCAAATGATAAAATTTTATTAAAACTCAATACGCATAAGCTATAATCGATATTGCGTTAGACAGGTGGTGTACGTTTTCATTAGCACAAGACACTACAGGTAGAAATCATGATGTTGGTTAACTGTTTTTTTTTGGGTTTTTTTGGATGAATTACATCTATAACATTTCTTCTCATACACTGTAATAATATAAAATATGGAAATTCAACAGAGAAATGTTTGCACTGTTTTTATCCACTCATGACCACCGAATTATCTGAAAATTGGACTGTTTTAAGCTCCGCCCACTTCACATCCTATGTCATAATCCCTGATTTCTGTTATCCACCTTATAAATCACACTAACTAGAGAGAAAACATTAAACCACATTGTATATTTTTTTAAAATAAGTTTTGATTTAGAATCTCTCAATTTGTAGATGAAATTCAGGAAATTCTACACATTCATTCCTCTCCGTATTCAGAAGTTTATTACAGAGGAACTTCCCAAAATGTTGGGAAATTGTTGGTTTTATATTAGACTTTATACAGAAAAAAATATTGTTTTTATAAATAAAAGTCTTTCTTAATTAAACGATAAAGAAATGATTTTCTGTAAGAGTGTGTTCACAGTGAAATGAAGATTTTGATTCTAACATCATCCAAAGACTAGATTTTTGGTTGGTTTTAATAAGAATGCAAATTTACACACGTTTAATTAGATGAAGCATCTTTTTTTTTCTTTTTGTAAACAGCAAACGCAACAACAACACAACAACACAACAATTTGTAAGGAATTCAGCAATCAAGTGGCAGAAATTCATTGTAATATCTGTTGTTGTTGTTGGTGGTGGTGTTGTTGTTTTTAATGACGCTGTTCACCTGGTATAAAGAATAAAACCTCACTGAAATTAACTAAAGATGAAGGTGGACATCGCAGAAAAGGCGGCGGAAGGAAGATGATGAAAAAAAAAACATTGAAAGATGAAACAGAAGAGGATGAAAAAGGAGGAGGAGGAGTTTGAGGAATATCAGTTCTCCTCCAGCACACAGAAATCTTTTTTTTTCATCAGTCATAATCAATAAATGTGTCTTTCCTTTTGTTGAACTAAGAAGTAAAATATGAACTGGTTTAGAAAGTGTGTGTGTGTGTGTGTGTGTGGCTGTGGTGTTTTAGATGCACAATGCATCTAATGACCAAAATAGATGTGACACACACACACACACACACAGCAGTGCTGCCTGACAAAATCAATGGAGCTCGAGCAAGCCATGCACGGGCCGTGTGTGTGTGTGTGTATGTGTGTGTGTGTGGTGTTTTTGATGCACAATGCATCTAATGACCAAACTAGATGTGACACACACACACACACATACACACACACACAGCAGTGCTGCCTGACAAAATCAATGGAGCTTGAGCAAGCCATGCAGGGGCTGTATATGTGTGTGCATGTGTGTGTGTGTGTGTGTTCTTTCCAAATCCATATCATGAGCATTCATAAGCATGACTACAGTGGAGTGGGCCACATAAACACACACACACACACACACACACACACACACAGGGAAGCAGTGTCTTCATTATTTATCTATTAGGAGTACATACTGTATTACTTACTGGCTTTTCAGGATTTTCACTTCCTGTTCAAGATATTTTTGAGTTTTGATCGTTATTTTAATAATTAATTTCGCTTCGGTTATTATCAGAGTGAGGTAACATTCAGTTACACCAATTTACGGACTTATTTTCAGTCCTAGATGAAGTGAAGTTTATTTACTGCACGGATATTTTGTTAACTTCTGAACACATGTGGTACTGTTACTGTGTTAGTGCTACTAAAGGTGCATTAAATGCACAAAAAAAGCCTTATCTACTCTTATAAAGAGAAATATTAGCTCAGAGTGCCTGTATTCGACTGTGTTCACTTTCACGTGAGTTAACCTGACAGGAACTCTCAGTCATTTTAATCAAAATACATAATCTTCATTGCCAATGCTAGCATAAGCTAACTTACAACATGTTTCTAATATTTGGGTGTCATATAAGAATAATGGGCACCATGCAGACTAAGCACATTGTGTGTGTGTGTGTGTGTGTGTGTGTTTTAGCTTGGATTAATAATCGTTTGTCCAGTTTAATTGATGATCCTGCAAGCCAAAGCATCGGATTAGCATGGCTCTGTCCTGCACGTCAGCACATTGAGAGCGGTGGGAGGCTGATTAAGAGCGCAAGCTAATTTCCTTTCAGCATGCTGTTGGGGAGAAACGAGAGCAGAGCTCAAAGACAACACTCTGTCGATAAGAAAGTGTGTGTGAGAAAACACGGAACATCCTTAAACTGATTAAACAGTGCTATAACCCCTGGTAACATACAGTATGTACATATAACATACTAATATAAGATTCATATCACAGACTTATACCTCGGCGATTCTGATTGGTCAGAAGGTGTTGATATCGTTACTATAGTAACAGCTAATTCACAGCGACTTGTACAGCGGACGCTCCACATAAATTGATTAAAAAACGTGTGCTGATTTCTGTAAGTTTATGTACCATTTATGGAAGGAGTCTCCAGTCCCAGCACCTTGTAACAGTCAGAGGTAAAGCTGTAGCTTGAGGTTTTCTGGCATCTTTGCTAATTTTTTTACTTCAGGACAGAAAAAAGAAATGAGGAGACTGTTCATAGCTGCTATAACATAAGTGATGACTTGTTTCACGGACGTTACGCAACATAAATTGTAACTAAAAATGGATAAAAATTATGATGCATCCTTTAATAAATAAACATTTGTAATGGTTATCAATTTGCTGTTGTATAAGAGGAATAAAACACTTTAGGACATGCTGGTTAAGGAAAATAACCACCAGTTTAATTTGCTATTAAAGCACGACACTGCAAGTTGTTTTCCTTATGTATGTATGTATATAGATGGATAGATAGATAGATAGACATGATCTTTTTTGTTTCTTTTAACCAGTCAATGCTGTGTGATGTCATCAACGTGCGCCTTCTGCTTCTCTCATTCCTTCCATATGTAATAGTCAGCTTTCGGGAAATTGAAGCCGTTGTGTCACTTTGTATTTTGTTCGTAAGCGTATGAAAAATAGTTTATTTATTAAAAATGATGAAACACAGTATTTAGCTGCAGTCGACCATTTAACAGCTAGTTAGAAAGCGAAACACTTTCTACACAATGAAATGAATTATGTAGGAGGTTGAGGTGTAATATATTTCACAAATGAAATTAAATTTAACTCATTTTTATGAACTGAAATGCTCCTTAGTGTTTTGGGGTAAACTTTAAAAGGGGCATTAACATCAGCTAGCTATGCATTCAGATCACTTAAAGTGCTCATGAAGGGTTAATACTGGTGCGTGTCACAGGGATCTGCAAAAAAAAAAAAAAAAAAACCCCACAAAAACGTAAATGCGGTAAAATGTGTTTCTGCTGCTTCACTAGTTTCCCCTCAGGGTCTGCGCTAGCACAACTGACCTTGACCCAAATCAAATCTGTGACCTTCCTGCTAATCACACGCCTCAAAACCTCCAAAAAGATCATCCCTCTTTCTTTCTCTCTAATCTGTCAGTGGGGAAAAGGACTTCAAATCCCCTCCATATTCCTCAGTCATTAGTAGAGGACAAGGGTAAGAGCTCTAATTTGGATGGGGTTAGCATTAGCCTCGGCTAAGAGTGACAGGACCTGCATAAAGAAGTACAGCTCTTCCACGATTTGCTCTGGTGAAACATACTGAGATGCTCCTCTCTCTCTCTCTCTCTCTCCCTCTTCTTTCCATTTCATTTCTTCATCCTTTCACCGCACGTCTTGTTCTCCTTTCTTTTTTATTCTTCCACACTAACAGCACCCCTGAGTCTCATTTATCACTCCGACTTTCTAAACTCTTTCAGCCTCAGTCCTCAGACTGGCTGTGTAAGAACGGTGCCAAGCACACTTCTGCACTTTTTGCTTTTTAAAAAGAAATAGCTGAGAGAGAGAGGTGAGGAGAAAAAAAAAAAAGCTCAGGTCTCAGGTGTGTGAATTTCATTAGGTGAGCAGCTCACTCAGGTATACAGGAGGCGAGACGGAGTCTGTGTGTGTGTGTGTGTGTGTGTGTGTGTGGGATAGGATCCAAGAGACACTGTCCTGAGATTTTAGAAAGTGAAAGGACATTTTGTTGCGAGTGATGTCTCTATGGAGAAGCAAGAGTGTATACGCCGTTCATGTGAGCTCCCACGTTTGGTCACATGATCAACATGCTACAGTGTTATCCTCCTATCACATATTATATTAGCATTAAAGGGTAATGAGGGAGGCACAGTGGTGCAGCAAGACCCAAAAAGAGATCTTAACCTCTAAAACAAATCTGATACTATATCCAGCAATGTCGTCTCTCAGGAGAGCTCAAAAACTTTTGGCATCTTTCACCCGTACAACCCGTACTGTCGACGATAAATAAATTTAGGGTATTGTTTCTCTTTTCTCGCTGAGCCAGTCCTGTCCTCCTGCTCTGAGTCCTGTTCTGCTTTCAGGGTGTGCGTGTGTGTGTGTGTGTGTGTGTGGGATAGTGATAAATGAGATGGCGTTTGTGTGACCTCTGATAGGTAACATGCTGTGATTGGCCATGTCAATATCCTCCAGGTTAATGCAGAACTGGAGGCAGGACGGAAGCAGCGGTTGGTGTTCAGGGATCCATGGGAGTTAACAGTACGGTATATTTAATCAGATGGACAGAATCCTACACCAGAGGGGGAGAAAAATGAGGGAGAAGGAGAGATACTAATATTACACCAAGATATGCAGTGCTAATAGAAATAGGACGTGCTCCATTTGTTCAGTTGGTTAGCAATTTAGTTGTGCATTCATTCTTTTTTTTACTAGCTTTGTAAATGCAATTCATGCATTCATTCACTTTGAATTCCCTATTCTGGGAACGCTGGACATGAAACGGGAATGCACACCAGTCCATTACAGGGCACAGTACACACACACACATTCACACACACATTCACACCTAGGGGAAATTTAGAGACATCAATCCACCTAGCATGTTTTTGTGAAGTGGGAGGAAACTAGAGAACCCAGATGAAACCCATGGACACTTGGAGAACATGTGAAACTCCACAAAGACAGTATCCCGAGCTCAGGATCGAACCAGGGACCTGGAGCTGTACAAACTTACCACCTTAAATGCAATTCTTAACATTCCTAAATTAATTTTGAGGTGTTAAATCAAGTCCTGTGTGTACACTAAATTCTCAACATCCATAGATTTACCAGCATGTCTGAGATGGTTGTTAGCAACCTAGCAAGTTGCTCAGTTAAATGGTCTAATCCAGCCTCATGGCTGACAGCGGGTCACGCCGCTTTTGCTCATGCAATAATTTTTATGGAATAACTTTACACAAAATGTAATTCCTGTACACTGCTAAAATTCTTTCATCTCATATCTTCTGTGCTGAGATACGGATGAGGGATTTATATAAGTATCCCTTACTCCAGAACCAGAAGTCCAGGGGGTGGAGTCCTGATCCAGCTCCTCCTATATGGGAGGAATTTGAGCCAGAATTCCAGGAGTGGAGACAACTCACTGTGTCTCAGACAATGTGTGTCGTTCCATGTTGTAGCATCTAGTGGGTCAGGGGTTAGGGGTTATAGGAGGATTTGGAGCAGGTCCAGCTCTACCTCCTGGACTTCTGGTTCTGCAATCTCAGTTTAGGTGTGAATGCCGCCAAAGCAGTTGTGCTACTGGTCAACAATGCAAATGCCTTTCAGCAAAGTTGAACTCAACAGAAATAATGTTACAGTAAAGCATGGAACTTGCAGGAAGGTTCACTGGTTCCATGAGCTGGAAAAGTAAAAGCAGACAAGATTGTGATTGAGAGAGGAGAAAGACAAAACGGCGGAGAATTAAAATGCCGTTCATCACCTTGAGTGAAAGCTCATTTCGATTTCCCTGTAAGGAGCCTGAGAAGTGTGGAAGAAGCAGCAGGAAGCGATCAGGACACACCCGCATACTAGCACATCATTTTGGATGGCACACATTTCCACATGACATTACTACTACTGTGTAGAAGCCTGCTAGAGTTCCAGTTATACAGTAGTGTATCTGATATTTACAAGTGAATTCAGTCCAGTTACAGAGCTGTCAAAGTAGAGTCTAATCCAAGCATGGTATTCAGAATACTTGTGCTCGTTCTTATAGATAACACAGATTCAGGACACACGTTTAGAAGTTTATTTACATGCTGACGGGGCACTGATTGCCTTGTGTGGTGAAGAGAACAGAGCAGATGATGAAATCACACAACATGACATTTTTCCCCATTCTCTCTCTCTCTCTCTCTCTCTCTCTCTCTCTCCGATCTGACATCCTGTGATGAGATGTTCAGGCGTTATCAGCGTGATTGATCATCTCACTGTCTCGCTCTGTAGGTGCTGTGAGAGCATCCAGCATCTTCCCCATCCTCAGCGTGATCCTGCTCTTCATGGGAGGCCTGTGTATAGCTGCCAGCGAATTCTACAAGTCCCGCCACAACATCATCCTCAGCGCCGGAATCCTCTTCGTCTCTGCAGGTGACGAGAAACAGTGCGAAATTCAATAACTCCGGGAAAAAACTCGCGTTCTACTGAGTATCGGTTTCAGATCACAGTATTTCTGACATACAGTTTGGTGGTTAGGGGTAAAATGAATTCAGGAACAGGAACAAAGTAAATAGTGGTGGTGGGGATTTGGTTTTATCCATTTGAATGAAGTTAAAAATACAAATAAAATAGATATTTTGACTTGCCAAATAATTAATACCAGGTATAGACACTAACAAAATGCAAGTGCAACCTAAGAATACATTTATTCTTACGTAAGAGATGACATATCCATGCACTTTAGAAAGCTTAAATTCCTTAAGTTCACCATATTGTTATTTAGTGCAACAACCGTCGAACAAAATTTTGATTTATTGTGTATAAAGTATATTTATATTACAGTCATTTTTGCTTTAGAAGGGTGCCAATAATTCTAGAGCTGACTGCACATTAGAGGCATTGTAAGAAAAGAAAATAATGGACATTTGCAAGTCAGTCAGAAAGTTGTAAGGAATAAAACACTACGTGTCGTGCTGTTAGAGGAAAATAATCAACCATGGGGCGGTGTGATGAAGCAGAGTCACTGGTACCACCCTGAAGTTGATTATTTTCCACTAACAGCATGTCCTGAAGTGTTTATTACTCTTATACCAGAGCAGTTTGTCAACATTAACAATTTTTACTTATTAAAGAATGGCACGTTTTACATTTTATTGGTTTATAGTTACATTTAATGTTGTGGAACGTCGATGAAACAAGATAGTTTGTGTTCTAGAAATGCTAAATAATCATCTCCTTATAAAAAAAACTTCACCATATCAACAACTATACACATTTTTCTTTGTTGAATAACAGCATGTTTTTAATTAATTTATTATTAGAATTAGATTATGTGGCGCATCCGCCGTACAAGTCCCTGTGACTGAGCGGTTGCTATAGAAACAAGAACGTATTAGAACAAGCGCATTAATATAAACCTGCCGTAATAGAAAACAAATCAACCCCATCTGACCAATCAGATTACAGAATTCACCAGCACTGTGGAATAATATGGAATAACGCTACTGCCCATCATCTGAGTAACACGATGAACGTGTTATTCTAACTTTTACACTACTTTAAATCAGACCGCATTCTTAGTGCAACATGAACAAAAACGATCAATAAGAGAAAAATGACACCGTTAATACTTATGAAAAGAAAATGATACTGATCTGATACTGTACATGCAGAGAAGCAAGAAAATTCAGCTCACTCTCTTTTCCTGCCTCTGATCCTGTTGCTAGGCTAAAAAGAGGCCGTTTGGGATTCACACGCTAAAAATACGTTGTCCCTGACACACTTTCCCAATGATCTATCTTTTCGGTTTGACTCTACCACAGACAGGTGTGTGACAGAACGCAGCATTGTGCAGGTCACGTTTACCTCAGATCACCCCAGATAAGACAAAAGGCTAGTTTTACACATACGCTAACACACTGTAGCCTAAACACACACACACACAACTCTGTTCAGAGTTCATTACAGAGTTCATTACTGATGAACTGATGATTTTTTCATACAAGTGTTCAATTCAAAGGAATATTTCTCTCAAAAATGCTAGCATGGCCCACAGTGAATGAAAGCTAGGAGTTATAATCTGATTAGCTTCGAATTAGCCAGTTGGCTTTCGCTTGTTATAAGGATTTTAAATTCACAAACTACTTTTAAAATATAGTTAAACAGTTAAAAGAGCATTTTTATAACTTAGTATAGGATCTAGTGGTTATCAGTTATCACTAGCATAACATTATTAGCAAAACTAACCAGCCCTTGCTAGCTTTTGTGATTAGCGAGCTTAGCCTTACAAAAAAAAGTATGGATTCCCTATTGAGTCTCGACGTTTCTAGAAAAATTTTTACAAATTTATGGAATTCTTTAACGATGGATGAGCTGAAATGTAAATTATTCAATTATGACAAAAAAAAAAGAAGCATACCATGATTTGAGGCTCCTGCTAGCTTAGAGTTGTTAGCAATGGTCAGGGATGTATCAGTTGAGTTGGCCATGCAGTGCTATGTGTTGTGCTAAGTGTTGCGTCTGGCTTTGTGTCTCCGACAGGTCTTAGTAATATCATCGGCATGATCGTGTACATATCAGCGAACGCAGGCGATCCCACCAAGAGCGACTCGAAGAAGAACAGCTACTCGTACGGCTGGAGCTTCTACTTCGGCGCGCTGTCGTTCATCATGGCCGAGATGGTGGGAGTCCTGGCTGTGCACATGTTCATCGATCGGCACAGAGAGTTGAGATCGGGCGTGAGGGCCGCCGATTACCTGCACGGTTCAGCCATTACACGAATCCCCAGCTATCGCTACCGCTACCGGCGCCGCTCACGCTCGAATTCTCAGTCGCGTTCCTCATCACGCTCGACAGAGCGCTCACAGTCACGTGAAGCCTCCCCAGTCGGTCTGAAAGGCTTCGGCACCCTGCCCTCCACCGAGATCTCCATGTACGCGCTAAAGGGGGGCCACGGCACCCCGACGGCCACCTACAACTCGGACAGGGACTTCCTCCAGGTCCACAACTGCATCCAGAAGGACCTGAAGGACTCGGCTCACGGAAACTCAGCCAACCGACGCACCACGCCGGTATGAGGAACCCCATCCCCGCTGAAATAAACACGACAAGGGGCAACAAGATCAGAGCCCTAAAATTTTACCGCTCAAATTTCATGTACCATGAGTTCTCATGATTAGGAAGAGCTGGGCGGAGTTCCTGTTCTTTTCCACAGTCTGTCATGTTTGCATGATTTTTTTCCCGCCATTTTCTCTTAGATCAAACCAGCTTGGGTGTGTGAATTTAGGTGCGTTATTAGACACGCTGGCCCTGAATTTTATTACCATTCCTAACACGCCCTCGTCGACTTTCCCTTAGAAGAGTGGCCACTTGCAGTGAAATTTTCAAGAGGAAAACACTCGACCATGGCGTCGAAATAATCTCCATGGCAATTAACTTTTTTTTGACCCATGAGTCATATTGGCTTGCTAATTCGCTAGCAACACAGTAACACAGTTTCTTTGGCTGTCAGTGCAGGTGAAGAACTTGGAGTAATCCCAGTTTGATATTTCACATGCTGAATTTTTTAAATTAGAACTGTTTGGTCCTTTTTTACACTTAAAAGCAGCTTCATCCACCATTTTCTGGGAAGGCTAATGCTCCTGAAATCTACTCGGGTGATGATTCGTGTAATAATCTTCGCTTTAGCTAATAAAATATTGTTCTTGCTCTTAAGATGGCGCCAGAATTTAACCGAGGAAAAAAACGTGAAAGGAGGTCAAAAAGGGCGTGTTAAAGTGTGGTACTGAAACGAGGCCCAGGGTAAAAACAAAAAGCTTGTACTTTCTTTTACGCTTGTACATTGATTTGATCATTTGTGATTTTGTTTGCTTTTTATTTATTTATCTATTTTTACATAAAAACTGTGAAACACCGCAGTAGGGATTTCAGTAAGGAGTAGCCCAGACTGCAAACAAAGCTATACATTATATAAATATATATAATGTATTAATTTTCTAACTTATTTAAAGACTTTTCTGAAGTGCAAAAAAAAATCTAACAAAAATGGACAAGAATACACACACAAAGTGCAAAACTGGCGGGTGATGAGAAACCGAGCGACGTGGACAGAAAGTAAAAGTGAAAAAACGCCAAGATTTTCCACCACAAAGCTGCTGGAACAAAGAGACACTTTTGACTTTCGATGAAAAATCTATTCTTTTAAAACGAACCTTCTCATCTTTTGCTCCGTCCCTGTCCGCTTTCTTTTTTTTCCTCCTCCCGCCTTCAGCCACCGTGGGAGCGCAGAACCGAGCGAAAGGCAGACGCTGAAGGGGAAAGGTCAGAGGTCAACTGATGGACTCCAGGATCCACTGCCAAGATGGAGGATGAAAAAAAAGCAAGGAGGAGAGGGCGAGGAAAAAGACGAGGATGCTGAACACTTAATCCTTGCGGGAAAAAAGCAAGTGACAAAATTAACAACGAAACGTTACAAGACATGAAGCTAAGTAACTCATGAATAATACAGAAATTAAATGCATGCTATAAATTTACAGAAAATCTGCTCTTGAGACGTTTTAAAGGATAACAATAATTATAACGGGGGGAAAAAGCAATGCTAAAAAACTTTAATGTGTACTTTTTCTTTTCTTTTCTTTTCTTTTTTAAATCCAACTCATTATACGGCTTTGGTAACAAATCAACCTACTACAACCTTTGACTGCTTTTTACATTTTTTGTTCATTCTTTCTATGTAAATGTACATATTTCATTTTGAAAATCACACAGCCTTAGCCATGTTTTTTTCCTTTAAAATAATTTCAGTGTGTTGTTTCAAATGAACTCTAAAAGGTGCCAAAAACAGAATGATCCTCAACTTGGATGCATCAAGTTCTGATGAATAAAAGACGAACCCCAGGGGGAACAAAAGCCGCTGTTTCTGTGTGTTTTTCGCACATATTGTGACCTCTGACCTTTTTCAGATTCCAGCAGAATCACAGCAATACTTTTCCTGAACTAGAACCTCATTGGTGGCACTGTTTTTTGTTTTTTTTTAACCAGTCTAAATTGACTAGACACTCAATCCGTCCATCAATCTCTCATCTTTCCTTCATTTGCATGTCTTTTTTCTCCCTTGTGTCATTTTAAAGACACACATCAACTCCATCCATCCATCCCTCTCCCTCTCTCTCTCTCCCTTTTTTCCTACAGTGCCTCATTACAATAAAACCATTAAAAAAGCGACACAATTTAAACAGAGGAAATCAATCATCAGGTAATAGCCTCTCGTTTTCCCTTGATCAAGATTACTGACTGATTAATGTCTTGCTTTTTTCGTTTAAATTACTCACTGTCGTTTGGTCCGCAGCCTGCGGATTGAAATTAGAGCCGCTACAATTTCAATTCCCTCTTCCCAGCAGGCAGGTGATTTTTCGACGTCTTTCATTTTCATTATGACAGGCGCTGTACTTTTAATCTATTACCGGAGATCTATCAAACCTCCATTACTCATTTTAGGTTAAAATGGATGGAAATAGGAACCAGGGAATATGAGATATTTCCTGTACCTTGGCAGGACTATCCATAAAACATATAAATAACAGATAAAAACAGAATATCAACCATCTAACCACTATTAAAAGCATTTTAACGATCAGATAGCTCCAGAATGGTCTTGCAATTCATGTAACTCGTACAGCGAGGTGTTGTCAAACTAAATTTTACAGTATTAAAAATGTAAAATTGTTGGTTTTCAATACGTAATGCATACTACTTGGCTAGTTTGCCATTTGTTTGTGTTTTTAAGATGGAAATGGTCTTTCAGTCGATGCATGAAGCGTAAATAAGTTTACAAAAGTTTGCAATTATCAAAATTTGGTAAAGCTGTGTGTAAATGTTTTCTTGGCCAAACTGAATTAAAAATTCCCAACAGATTTACAGAAATTTCGCTGATATTCTGCATACTTATGTGCATATGTTGATACACACCAATCACTCATAAATGAGAGCTGGCAATGATAAAAGGCAGTGAGAGCTGAAAACAGAAAAATGGTGTCTAAACAGTGAAAATGTGCCTCCTAAGTACATTGTGTGCTGAATCTAGTAATGCAGCTCAGCCATACACACTAACGCTTCCTCCTTTTATAGGGCGCTATTACTTTTGTCCTAGTTAAATCGCTACTCTTATTCGTCTTTTAATTCATGGATTTGTTTTGGAATCGCTTTCTTTCAAGTCATTAATATGAAGTGACTAATTTTCACAAAATGTTCATTAAATTGGTGTGTAATTTTAATAAATCATTGATTTCAACTTGACAGCGTAATCTGTATATGAAATCACAGCAACTTATCAAAAATTATATGATTTAAAGCTGACTGAAGGTCACAATATTGAGTCTGTTTATACGTAAAATTACACAAACTGGAACGAAACACAGGATACAAGAAACTTATGCATTTCTTGTGAATGATTTATGAATAAATTTTTCGTATCCTGTGTGTTACACGAGGCCCATTGTACATAAAACTAATCCCACACAAAATGTTGACACTCTCTGAAGCAAAATGGACAAAATGACAAAGACACAAACATGTGTGAACTGTTTTCTACAGCTAGCTAGCTAATTAAATAAGCTAGCTAGCATTACAGTCATTGCAGAGGCTAAACATAAAAATAAAAATAGCTGACTAGGTAGTTAGATACTATCACTCTGTAAAATAAAGTATTAAATAATTACGCATTAAAATAAGAGTGTGTCAGTGCAGTAGCTAAACTTACGCAACCTAAATAGCTAGCTAGGTTGCACTAGCTTGCTATTAGATAGCTAGGTACTGTAGTAAGACATCCAAATTTGCTAGTACCTCTATAAAATAAGGTGTTAAATATAGCCAGCTAGCTAGCTAGCATTGCAGTAAACATACTCTCGATGTAAAATAAGGTATTAAGTAAGTGGCTGTTACGCTGAGAAGCTAATACTCCAGGAGTTAAACATTTCCTGCAGAACGTAGCTCAGTGCTTCTTTTATAAAGATGATGTCAGGGGGATCACCACGGTCACTACACCATCTCTCAAATTTAGTTCTGTTGTAGTGATCAAACATACCCTGTGTTCCTCACTGCAGCAATGAAAGAGACAGTGTGTGTGTGTGTGTGTGTGTGTGTTTTGAACAGCATGTCCCCTTCTGCCTGGAATACTAAAGCCTCGCTCCCACAGCAGCAGCAGTAGCAGTGTGTGTGTGTTTACAGATTACATAAGAGCACATCACACACGACCTGGCCTTTTTTCCCCTCCACACGCTGACACACACACACACACACACACACACACACACACATAAGCAACACATCTAGGTCATCTACAATCACCTCCGAGAAACCGGGACATCATGAGACACACATTTGTTGTCTAGCTAGAAGGGTAACAAGTAAGGGTAAGGTTTAGCATAGAAAGATTGAAAGTTAAAAATCCAAATTAAATGCAAATTAAATTATATTATCATACGAGTTACTTCTAATGTACAATTTCACCTTCAAACTTTAGGCCACGCCCCCTTATGTGAGTCTGACACTCGTACATAGTAATGCCAAAAAAAGATCACATCAGCATAATCAACAAATGGGTGGTGTGATGCGGTCTGGAGCATATTTTCTTATTACAGCACATCATGAAGTGTTTTATTCCTCAGCAGTTTGCCAACACTAACAATTTTTATGTATTAAAGAACGACACATCATACTTTTTATCCATCCAAAGTTACGTTTAATGTTGTGGAACGTCCACAAAACAAGTTATCTCCTGTTCTCACTTACGTTATAGCAGCTATAAACAGTCGTGCCCTCACCAGCCTCTTTATTTTCTCTTGAAGTTAATAAAACAAAAAAAAGCAGCTTGTCATGTTACCAAGAAACCGCAAAAAAGCGTAAACTCCTCTGTCCTGAAGATGGCAGACAACATAAAATTACAGCTTTACCTCTGAATGTCACAAAGCACTGACACTGGAGACTCCTTCCATAAATGTTAAGGAAAAAACTTCACCATGTCAACAATTACACACGTTTTTAATCTGTTCGTCATACAAGTCCCTGTCGATGAGCTGTTACTATAGAAACGAGTGCATTAATAATGCATAATGTCAATACAGAACTAAACAAACTTCAAATACCAAATATGTATTGCATTAAAAAGGACATTGTGTACATCTCATTTTTTAATACAATGGTATGGAGTCTACTGAGGTAGAAAAAAAGGTGAGAGTCACAGATAATGAGTTCCCAGGATCCTCAGTTGGTCTCTGCACAGTTATTCGTGCCCTCTAACGATGAGAAGGAGAAGCGCTCCATCCTCACTGCCGATGCTGCCGGCTTTAAGGAAAGCGTGTCCATGGGAACAAGCTCCAAATCCATTTCAGCACCCTGCACCAGTTCCTCTGGCACTCGTTTAGTCATATCTGTACCACAAAACACCCCGTTTCAGGTCAGGTTTGAGATAAACAGGCATATCCATGAAGTGTTCAGTTTTATACCGGCACAGTTTTATAGTTCAAGGACAGACAGCCTGAAACTTTTTTAAATGAACAATCAACTCTTGGAATCGACGTCTTGGATTCCCTACAGTAAGATTAGAGTTTGACGCCAAAGTAATACAGTTGTGTATCATATCCTCGACATCTACATTTTCCTTGAAAAATCCTTATTAACATTCTTGATATATTACCAATATGCGTATGTGTGATTGCTGCCAAGAGTACATGATATCAGCCAAGATGGAGATCGATCCAGTTTCAGAGTTCTTCACTACGCCACTACAATAGAAACGCTAAAGGAAGCATTTCTGCACAGAGGACAAAGAGGCTTAATTAGTTGAGTTCTTCCCTCAGGGTTAGGTCATAAACATAAAAAGAAAACCAACAAGATAGCTCTCTTCCCTTCATCAGTAAAAAAAAAATCTCACATGGGTTTTTCCATCAACTTAACCACTTAATGGTGGGTGTTGAAATGTAAGGAATAAAACACTCGGTGTCATGCTGTTACAGGAAAATAATCAGTGACGGGTTGATGGGATGAAGCGGAGTTACTGTTACCACCCCAAAGTTACCTTCCAATAACATCATGTCTCAGTGTTTTATTCCTCTTATACCACAGCAATATGCCAGTGCTTACAATTTTTTATTAAAGAATAAAGAACATATACTTTTATCCATTTATAGTTACATTTTATGTTGTGGAACATCCATGAAACAAGTTAGTTCCTGTTCTCACTTACGTTACAGCAGCTGTAAGCAGTCGTTCCCTCACCAGACCCTCTTTTTTCATCTCTTTAAGTTCATAATATGAAAGAAAAAACACAGTTTGTCAAAGCGTAAACTCATCTGTCCTGAAGATGTCAGAAAACATGAAGTTACGGCTTTACATCTGACTGTTACAAAGCGCTGATACTGGAGACTCCTTCCTTAAGTGTTAAACATTTCCTTACAGAAAACGTCACTCTGTCAATGATTACCCTTGTAAGTTGTTACTATATAGAACACATTCATATAAAGCTGTGATTTGCAGCTGCACTACTGTCAGAGCTGCTGTTCTAGAGAACGAATCAACACTTTCTGACCAATCAGAATTGAGAATTCAACAGTGTGTGTAGTGTGTACTGAATGCTAGTCTCATATTCCAGTAAAGGGAATGTTTGATGGCTAGTGATGCTTCCTGAGGAAAACCAAGAATAAAGGATTAATTTTTTTAGTATCTTTGTGTGATATCTAATATCTCAAAGAGCAAAACGTCCAAGCATTGACTGGTTCAGTTTGTTAGCACTCCGTTTGTGGAAAAAAAACACCAACAAAGCAAACGTCAGACACCATGCATGTCTGGGCTGATTGGCTACCTCTGAGGTAAAGGGAACATTGTGTACATTTCAATTTTTGGCAAAACAATTATTGCCTCAATTACGCCTTAACTTCACATACAAGTACATAATGCTAATACAGACATTACCTCAAGTGTTGCTGTAAAATACAATTCCGGTTTAAACTGAGGGAAGGGTTCAGTACAAAGACTAAAAGAGGTGTGTTCACAGAGAGAAGTGCTGATCCAGAGAGCGTGTCAACACTTTCCCAAGGGCAGACGACTTCAAAGATTGAAGCCAGGCCTCTTTACAATCATCTCTCTCATCCTGCGGCGTTACCTTGGGAGAGTACAATGCTAATTAGCACGTGTTCAGTGTTCGGTATCGACTGTGCACCCGAGGGCCTCGACTCGAGCTGAGTCAGGGAGTCCACAAGGCCGACATTGACCCGGCGCCTGATGTGCATCACAACGCTCATCCAGTCTCAGGTCAGATCACTCGTGTGGATGATCACTAACACATTAAGGTAGTGACGGATGTACATGTATCATATTCGTGAATAGGTTCTGTAGTACAGTTCCATATTCCAGTCATGGAAAGATTCAATTTCTAGCAAACTGCTCATGGAAATACGTAGTAGCGTCCAAAATCCTAGAGGGCATGGCTTAAAGTTTGAAGGTGATATTGTACTTTAGCTAATAACTTATAGTTTCTATAACAACAGCTTATTCACAGAGATTAATCTAAGGCTAACAAAGGGATTTTAAACATCTTGTTATTTCTCAAAGAAAAATGCTTCACCGTCTATATAGTGACGGTTTCTCTAATGACATGTTTACTGAACATTTATGGAAGGAGTCTCCAGTGTCAGCATGTTGCAACAAGTCAGTATTAAGTTTTCCACCACAGGAAAGTCTTCAGGTGAGAACTGCTTTTTTTTTGGCAAAAAATAATCATCTTCAGGGTAAGTTCGCTTCATCACCCCACCCTGAAAATGGATTATTTTCCTATATCAGCATGACAGAGTGTTTTATTCCTTACATATTAGAGCTAAAATGATATTGCTGAATGTTTACCAGTGTGATTGTTAACATTAGACATTATTATGGTTGGTATATAACGTCATATGCGCGTGTTCTCATTTGTTCAGGGGATCAGAATATTTCTTTCGATTATTAGGTGAAGTTCTCCTCACATTGGGGTATTATGTTCGGATTTCATACCCTGATTTGAAGCACTACAGTACTGCTGAACACACCAAGCTCTGTGATGAAGAACAGGCTCAGAATTGGGGTAATGTTACACAGGGGAAGCGTCTGACGTCGCTGATGACTCTCAGTCAGATCTTGGCGTGAATCAGCAGTCCTGATGCTTGAGGCGAGCCATGGGCTGTCATGCAAAAAAGCCTGTAATGGCCTCGGCATTGCCCAAAGCTCAACGCTAAACCCATTAAAATCTGTTAAGGAGGCAGTCAGGCATGGTGTATACAAACCTCACCTAAAAATGGCTACAGGGTTGAGACAGGAGGCAAAGCCACACCTGAGGGGGACAGAGTCGAAGTCAGAACCTTGGGATATATGAGAGGAACAATGAAACAGCTCAAAGTCAATTCAATTCTATTTGTATAGTGCTTTTACCAATGGCCATTGTCCCAAAGCAGCTTTACAGAACTATATAAATTCAGGATATAAGTCTTAAACTTATAAATGTATACCTCGCCCAGAGGCGACAGTGGCAAAGAAAAACTCCCTGAGACAACATGAGGAAGAAACCTTGAGAGGAACCAGACTCAAAAGGGAACCCATCCTCATCTGGGTGACAGCGGATAGTGCCATTATAAATCATTCCCTTCTATAACTGTGTACTACATGGACAAAAAGTGCAATTTTGTAAACAGGAAATTCATTATATAGTTTTCACATGAAGTCTATTTTGAAGTTATCAACTGTTCACTGATGGAGACTTGAGTGTAAAACTGTTCATGACAATTGTAGTCCTAAGCCATCGTAGCAAAACTGTTCATATCAACTAAAGTCCAAAGCCATCATCATGGTTTTTAAATGGTACCATCCTCAGTAATCTCATGTATCTTTAGCCTGTCCATGTGAGGCCATCCTCAGTAATCTCATGTATCTTTAGCCTGTCCATGTGAGGCCATCCTCAGTAATCTCGTGTATCTTTAGCCTGTCCATGTGAGGCCATCCTCAGCAGCAGCGAGGGGTTTTCAAGTGATGAGAACTCCAACCAGAAGTATGGCATCAGGATGGATCAGGCAGGTCCGGAGAGCAGAAGGGGTCAGGATCACCAACAGCATCACGAACAGCTCGAACAGAACCCAGAACAGTTTTTCCCTGCTGCTGTTCTTTTCTGAGCTTTGATTCAATCCCAGTTGCTGCTTCTTCACTCGTGCCAGCCAGGGAACATTTGAACTTCCGTACCCTTAGAGCAGGGGTCTTCAATCTTCTCCACAAAGGGCTGGTGTGGCTGCAGGCTTTTATTCCAGCCAAATAGGAGGCACACTTGAGAGTTGATTGGAGTCCAAGGTGAACTGATTAAACAAGTGGAATCAGGTGTGAGTCCTGCTCGGTTGGAATGAAAGCCTGCAGCCACACTAGCCCTTTGCAGATAAGACTGAAGACCCTGCCTTAGAGCTTTCCATGGACTTCAGGTGTCAATCTTCTCTGCACCATGTACAGTTTGAGCTAAAGCGGTTAAAGATGTAGCTTGATAGGTGGATGAGTTTATATGCCAGCATACAAAACCCATAACCCTCAACCACTCCCCTATAAGGTAGGAGTCATTTGAAATTTCTCTCACTTTCACTTGGGATAAAAGCATCTAAGGTTACAGTGTGTATGGAGTTTACATGTACCAAGAAGAACTGGCATCCCATCCAGGACACATTCCCACCTCACACCCAGCATTCCAGGGATAGACTCCAGATCCACTGCAATCCTGACCAGGATACAGCACTTGCTTATGATGAAGGAAATCTAGAAACAGGCTTTACTCTGCCACAGCTCCACTTTAAGATGGCTTAATTACAATTCCAAAGACTGTAGGGAAAGTTTTGTAATTGTGATAAAAGGCTCACAATCAGACACCACCTGGTGAAGGCTTTTGGAATTGCAAAACTTTCACATTTTGCATCATTTTTCATACCAGTGCTGCATAAACATAAAAACGAAAATAAACCCATTTCAAAAACCTTATGGTTCACCAAAAAAAAAAAAAAAAAGAAGCCTGAAGTGTACAGACATGGCTCTTATTCCATGTGCTAAAAAATTTAATCACCTACTTAACATTCTTGTTTTACAAGATTTTGTACAAGGCAAATGAATCCTAAATTAGTGACAAATTAGAATAAACAGTTGCAAAAGTGAATGTATTACTCATCCATTGTTCAACAGCACCTTCAGCCCCTACCTTACACCTGACAATTACTTGCAATAAATGCAAAACTACAAGTAGTATTACAGCTTTTATTGGACTGCTCCTCATACATCTTTTTAATAAAGGATGTTCCGAAATATTTAGGACCACAGAAGTCTATTAACCAAGTGTACCCGAATGAGTGGCTGAAATTCCACACACTCCAGACATGTACAAAAATCCATGTTCTAGTTCCCCACACTAGTTTCTGATCAATAGATAAAAGCTCAGCTTTGCTGTTTTTATTCTCAAACAGCTCAAAAGCTCATCTAAAAAGCAATGTATGGAATAGTGAAGACATGCAAAAGGTTTTTGTCCATTTTTTTTTTTTATTAAACATCTCTGCAGTGCTACATGACAATTCATGAATCCACACACAGAGCAGTGCAGCGTGGTGCTCAGGCAGACTCCTCCTTGGCAATACGGTCTTTCTTGAGGGGACCCTGCAGAAAAGGAGGAAAATAACTGGTTAAGCCAAATCCAACATGCCACACTAAATCCATTTCCTAGCCACCTGACCACCAGAGCAAGCCATTTCTAATTTAATCAAACTACTAAAAGAAAATTCCTGTTATCAGAGCATCTGCATACCCAAGAAACGCAAGAAAATCAACTAATTATATCTAGATTTTGAAAAGCTGTCGTCAGTTAGTGAACAGGGAGTTATGCACAGACGAGCCGCACTCCCCTGCCTTACCGAACGTTCCTATAGCACTGGAATGGAACCCGGATTTCAGACTGTAGTACTGAAACAGGTTACGAACAGTGCACTGCTTCAGCACAAACCACCGCTTGATACTCACCATGAAGGCCTTCTTCTCGTCCACAGTCTGGAAACGTCCGTGACCGAATTTGGAGGTGGTGTCGATGAATTTGAGGTCGATCTTCTCCATAGCACGACGGCTCGTCTGCACCAGCAGAGACTTGCGCAGGGTCAGCACCCTCTTCTTGGTTCCAACAACACAACCCTTCAGCATCAGGAAGTCGTTGGTCACCTCACCGTAGTGGACAAATCCACCCTGGACACAGAGATTAAAGTCAGTGCTGTACATAAAAGTGCACTTGTGTTCCTTAAAGGCAATCAAAATGTAGCCCTATATACTCTCCACTTGCACTGCTACAGTACAAGCCACAATCTTTATTCCTACTGCTTCATTAGTGAAGCATCAGCTCCCCCTAGAGGTGTAGCAGAGTTTAGCATGTCTCAAGTCCCATAGTTGAGCACAGATTATTTCTTCAGCTCCAAAGGAGCACTAAATGTTCAATATTAAGCCATTTAAACAGTGTACACTACAAGAAATAGGTTGGGGTTCAAAGCTTCTTAACCAGTCAGACATGGAGAACATTACATCCATCCTGACTCATGTCGGTCAGATCACTGCCACTAATTAACTTCCACTACAAGAAGCTCTGCATTACAAGCCACACACCTTAAAATAAGACTAACACTCAAATGGTAGCACAAGCCAGCTTCCATACTTGGCATTTTCCCCATTCAACAGTCTGTCCAGATTGTGTGTAATCTCAGGATAACTATTAAGAGAGCTCAAATTCTCTTTACAACCCGCTGATCAGCAGAGTTACACTAATCTTTGATAAATCTAATCTAGAGCATATTCTTGAAACTCACCAGAGGGTTGATGCTCTTGTTGGACAGATCGTAATCAGTGGAGGCATTGCTCTTGATCAGTTTGCCGTCCTTGGTGTGGTAGCCCTGTCCGATCTTGTAGATCTAGAAGCAGAAAAGAAACGGGAGACTTGTTTATGAGCATGTACTAGTTATTGTGATTAACAGTTGCAGAGCAGTAAAGGTGTTCACCTTCTTGTTGATCTCTGTGCGGTGATGGTAGCCCTTCTGACCGGCACGCGCCACGCTGAAGGCCACGCGGGCAGGATGCCAGGCTCCGATACACGCCACCTTGCGCAGACCACGATGGGTCTTACGGGGCAGCTTCTTCGTGTGCCAACGGCTCGTCACACCTACAAACAAAAACAGCAACCTTTATACGCGGAACATATAAAAAAACACTAATTTCATTTCAGCACCAATATCGTGCGCTGTCAGAAGGAAGGCAGCATGGAAAATTTCCTCATGCCTTTCGGGCGCCATTCCTGACGCTTGATCCATGTTCTCATCACCACACACAGACGAGTCAAAAAGACAAACCGGGGGAATTAAAGGAGCACTCACCCTTGTAGCCGTGACCCTTGGTGACACCGATGACATCGATCATCTCGTCCTGGGCGAACACGTTGTTGATGGGGACAGCCTGCTCCAGTTTCTCCCGGGCCCAGTCCACCTTCTCAGAGATGGTTCCGCCGTTCAGCTGGACCTCCATCAGGTGGGCCTTCTTCTGCCTCAGGGGCAGCAGGCGCATCTGAAAAGGGGGAAGGCAAGTTAGGACACGATGGCATACACTACCAGGGGGCCAAGCACCTCTCGAGAATAATGAACTTGAAATAAACACAATAAGAGTGCTCACCTGTGTGTGGGCGATGATACGAATGACCTTGCAATACTTCTTCATAGAGGCAAAGTCCTTCTCCAGCTGTTTCTTACCCTCCTCATCCTGCCACTTCTTGCTGTACTTGGTGAAAGCCTTCTTCTTGGACTTGTACCTGAACGCGCGCAACGAGAACAAGCAGAGAAGCACAAGGTTGGCACGCAGTCCCTTCATAACCCCACAGGATCAGAGGAAGGAGGCTGGGCAGAGCCGTTAGCCCGTCCACAGCGGGGCAACTGACAGCTCAAATGGTGCTTTTGGCTCATGGCTCGGCTTCTAAGGAGCTCTTTCCACTGGCCAGAGGAGCCTGGAGCTCATCAGGGCACGAGGCACCTGAGCGGAGCTGCGACACACCGACACGTTAGCCCGAGTCATAAAGCTCCAACACAGATGGACAATCCACCATCATGTTCATGTTTCTCCATCAAACAGGACTCACCAGTTTTTGTAGAAGCGGCGTCTGCACTCGTCACTGATGTGCTCGGCGAAAATGGTCTTGAAGGAACGCAGACCACGAGGAGTGTTGACGTATCCCACAATTCCTACGACGATCATGGGAGGAGTCTCGACAATGGTGACTGCCTCAACAACCTCCTTTTTGTTCACCTCTGTAAAAGATTAAAAATGCAAATTTTAGAACTGGAAGCCATTCCTGAACAGTAGAAGTACAGTTACTGAAATGACTGAACTCAGTACTCGACATTCAGCAAGGGCTTGAGGCCCCAAATATGTCCGCCCGTCGAGAGTCTCATCACTGCTGCCACTTTTTCAACCAAATATCTGCATCTTAAACAAGCCTAATGAACAAACAGGCGAGATAGAATGCACACTCACTAGAGCCGGGTCTGTCGACCTCACGGACGATGTGTGTCATGCCAGCTTTGTAGCCCAGGAAGGCAGTGAGGTGGACGGGTTTGCTGGAGTCATCCTTGGGGAAGCTCTTTACCTTACCACGGTGTCTGCGGCTCCTCTTGCGAGGTAGAAAGCCCAGAGACCCGTGACGGGGAGCTGAAAACTTACGGTGAGACTGAAAAAGAAAAAAAAGGGATAACAGTTTAAACACTTGTTGCCTGCATAACCAACAGAAAATAAGAAAGAAAAAGAAAAAACTGCATTATAACACTGCATTAAATTACTAATCTGAGTGTATTCTGGTATATCACAAGTAGCCAATGTTAATTTTCCTCACTAATTAACATGTTAAGATAAGTCTATTCAACTAAACACCAAAGAATTAACACTGACCACGTGGTTTTATACAGTCACGTGATACAATGCATTATTACAGAAAACAATAGTGCATGTATTACTGGTCTGTATGAGCAAAAACAGCTCTTCATTCACTCATTTACACACCTTCAGGAAGGACATTACAGCTCTGAGCAATAAACACGTGCAATAAAACTGCACATGGTTGTATGAAACCTAGCTGCAACTAGCATACTCAACCACATTTTAAACATTAACAATAAGAATAAAAAACATTTTATTGACTCTTGGGGGTCGTTTTAAGTCACTATTTAGTTAATCAAAGCCATAAGAATGTAACTATTAAGGTAAATTAAATTTCTTCTATAGTAGTAGAAAACTAGCTTGTCTTAACGCAGGCCTCACTAAGGCCAAATCCCAAACTAATCATTATTAAAGACATAGTGCACTACTTAGAGAGTAAAGCAACACACTTTACTCTAAATGAAGTGCACTAATATGCCGAGTCAGAGGGTATTTGGGATGCGGCCTACCACACAGGCCTGTTTCATAAATCTACTTCATTATTGTTTAAAAAAACAATCAATGTTAAGGCGTTACCAAAAAAATGAGAAGAAACACGCCACATTTAAAGCACCTTCATAAAAAAAATAACAATTATTGCTTTGTTTTTAACCAGCACCACGTTTAGTGAACAGCCGCCATTTTACATCAGTTACGCAGCTAAAATACATGCAATGAGCTACACAATATATGATTAAAGTGCTAATCTAACGCTATAACATTCATCTCACATGAGAACAAATGTAAAAAAGCGCGGATGGTAAGGATTTACTGAAGATTGACTGAGCAGTGATAAGGTACAAAACTCACCATCTTGTCTCTGGTCCGATTGAAAGAGAACACGCCAAACGCCGGCCTGCGCTTTTATAGTGGGACGTAACCGCGCACGCGCGGTTGTGCGCAGTCTCCGTGGAGATGTATACGTCATTACCGGAGGCTTTGGTACAGTCCTGAATAATTTGTAAATAAATGTATTTATTTACTCGAATTCATGCGAATTAACGTGGATATATTTGAACAAATCTTTTCTAAATAATAATAATAATAATAATAATAATAATAATAATATATGAAAGTTTTTATGTTGCGCGTACCCTTCCTTGTCTGGACGAATCAAATGCCGCCGTCTCATCCGGGTATTCTGGCTGTGCCGCTGCATGTGGCGTGCTAGTTAGCTAGTTTAGCAATGTAATACGATATAAAAACATAGACCGTATATGAAAATACGCTGCACAAAAGTGAAACTCTCAGAGGAAATGCTGAGAGGACTGCAGCCGCAAGAAAAATCTGTAAGGAAAATGTCCTTTGCGAAGGAGTCGACTCTTTAAGCTGGCTCTTTTTTTTAGGTGAACATTGGGAGCCGACTCGCACGTTTAAAGAGCTGTAAAACGCCTTTCTGCTGGAAATTTTATAACAAGCAGAATGCAGAGATTGTTAATCGGTGAGTAGAGGAAGACTGTGTAGTATAATTTAAGCAATAGATAGACAAAGACCAACTTTGGTAAGGAGCCGAATGAGTCGACTCTTGTTTGTGAGCTGAGTCGGTTGAACTGACTCACTGAAAAGAACCGGAAGTTCCTCACTGTGGTGAGAGCGCGCGGCTTTTATGTTGTAATTTCAAACCGGAAATCGTGTAGCAAAGCGTACACATAGCAACGCAGATAACGTTTCTGAGTAAAATAAAATACAGATATTATTGCTGTATTAGTGTTAAATATTAGGTGGCGAATACACGAGATTTTGAGTGTAATATTTTGCAGGAAACCGAAGCTTTTGCACCGTTATGCCTCGACGAAAGGTGAGTTGAGCAGGCCAGAGAGCAGCGTTTATAGCTAGTGTAGCGAAGCTGAATGAAAACACAGCTGCACTGGTGAGATGTCTATCAGCTGGCTGTTCAGGAAGAAAAAGAAAGCTACTTAATAAAATCCTTCTGTTTACTAGGGTGCGAATAGTTATGCCATGTTGTGTAATCTTTAAAAAGATGGGTGTATGCTGGGCGGGGGTGTGAGGAGAAGAAATAAGGTACAAACTTACACACAGGATAATAAAGTACAACTTCTAAAGCAGTTAAATATCTAGCAGAGACTTTTTATCTTAATTTAAGATATTATGCATATAACATATGCATATAACAACAAAAGCTGTAAAGAGACAAAGGTGCAAATGAAGATAATCTAATAATTTGGCCTCTTAATTGGACATTTTCAGACAAGAAGATTCATTCATTTATTCAGAAAGCACTTTATCCTGCTCACTATCCTGGGAATACTGTGTGTGAGGCGGGAATACACCCTGAGGTCCATCACACAAACCTTCACACACTCGCTCACATCTATGGGCAGTTTATCATAGCCAGTCCACCTACCAGAATGTTTTTGGGAGGCAGAAGGAAACCGGAGAACCTGGAGAAAACCGGAGGAAACTGAAGAACCCGGAGGAAACCGGAGAACCCGGAGGAAACTGAAGAACCCGGAGGAAACCGAAGAATCCGGAAGAAACTGGAGAATCCGGAGGAAACCGGAGAACCCGAAGGAAACTGGAGGAAACGGAAACTGAAGAACCTGGAGGAAACTGAAGAACCTGGAGGAAACCGGAGAACCCGGAGGAAACTGAAGAACCAGGAGGAAACCCACTCGGGGAGAACATGCACAGAACTCTGCACTGACAATCACCCAAGCTCAGGATCAAACCAGGGATTTTTTTTATTTTTTTTTATTTTTTAAATCAGTCCATGATCAGGAGCAGGAGTCGACCTGCACATGCAATATTACCTACAGCTCAAGTGCACTAAATGTTATGTTTATATTGCCAGTAAGAACCAAGACTTAAAGAATTTTAAAAATGTCTATGTGTATATAATTCATATACAGTCAGCTGCTAAAGTTTGTATACTCTTACATCAAAGTGAATGAAGACAAAAATTAAATGTATATTAACAAGACATAAAAATGGTGAAATAGTGTATGTTTACATATTAATAGATAATAAATAGATTATATAAATAAACAAAAAAAAATTGATAATATAAATATAACTTTAAAAGTGTTCATCTTCCTTGTGTAACGTGATATAAATATTCTCTAATAATTTGCAGGTCGTCTTTCATAACTTTTTCCATATTTTTGTATTCTTTTGTTTATTTTCTGTTGATTTTATTATACATTTTGCTTTGCCATCTTGTTACATGTCACACCGACGTTATTAAATTTCATAAGTCAATTTTTGTGTAAATAACTTGAAATCAAAGTTTATTTCTTTCCTTTTCCATTCAAAACCCATGGGGGATGCAAACTTTTGCAAATTGAACTGTATGTAAAGCTTCTTGGGAACCAGGATGTTTTGGATGCTGGTTTTTTATCCAGATTTGTGAAGAAAACAGATGTTTGATTCTGTTTGCGCAGCCAGAAATAAAATATTAATTAAAGTGTCATGTACAGAAATATGCCATTGATCTTCTAATGATGCTACAGTTATTACAACTTAAAAAAAAAACCAAGTATTAAATTAACGAGTAGCTCTGAGCTGTAGATAATACTGAAATCATTTTCAGGTCTGATTGGAAAATATTAATTCATTTGAAATTTTAAGTAGATGTCTGTATATTAGAGCAGCTGCATTTAATACACACGCGCTGAAGATGTAACTAGCATGGTGTTTTAAGTGATTTAAGTGTTTTAAGATCATTTTGTCATTCCTTGGTGTTTTTTTATTTTTTTAGAGGACCGCCTGCAGCAGCTCTGACGGCACGGAGGATTCGGATTTCTCAGCCGAGCACACGGACAGCTCAGAGAGCGACACTCACGCAGTGAAGACCACTCGCCTCACACGCTCCTCGCTCCGACTCAGCCAGAGCTCTCAAGGTACTTTACCTGCGTTATACAGGGCACAGGATGTTAACCTAGGAGGCTCCGCCCACTCTGTCCAGCCAACAAATATTAGAGACAGTAATCAAATATGTACAACTGTGTGTTTTAATTGGAGCCGTTAGAGCATTTTATTCCAGTGACTGCCATATTCACACCACTCAGGGCGATGGATGGATGGATGGATGGTTGAATGCTAGATGGATGGATGCTAGGAAGGAAGGAGGGGAAACAAGGAAGGAAGGAAGGAAGGAAGGAGGGGAAACAAGGAAGGAAGGAGGGGAAACAAGGAAGGAAGTAAAGTAGAAAGAAAGGAGGGAAAATAGGAAGGAGGGAAACTAGGAAGGAAAGAGAGGAAACAAGGAAGGAAGGAGGGAAACTAGGAAGGAAGTAAAGTAGAAAGAAAGGAGGGAAAATAGGAAGGAGGGAAACTAGGAAGGAAAGAGAGGAAACAATGAAGGAAGGAGGGAAGCAAGGAAGAATGAAGGATAACAAAGAAGGAAGCTTTCTTAATCCTGAGGGAAGTGATGTTAGTTACATGTGTGGATGTTGATAGTGGATGTTCTGGGCTTTAAATCTAAAGTGAGAATTTATTTGAAATCTGACAGCAGAAAAAGAGTCTGATCACACATCTGAGCGGGAAGCAGCTTGCTCCTGTCTTCGTTTGTTCTTGTTTTTATTTATTTTTATTTCTGCATCCTGGGTTTAATGTAAGAAAAAAATCAGCCGTCCAGATATGGATATAAATAATCATAAATAACGGCGTGTTTTTTCTCTCACAGTGTTTAAACACAGCTTGGATTTTTTGTAATTTTTTTTTGTGTATGTTTCTCTCTTTTTTATTTGTTTTTGCATTCTCAGTTCAGTTACTGGATTATTGAATTATAGTTTATTGTTTATAGGCTGAATAAATAACGTGTTGAACAGTGATTGTGAGTAATGATGTTTTGGTTTGCAGTATTTCTGTCAAGTCAGCAGCTTGCACTTTCTCTCCCTCCTTTTCCTTTCTGTGTACGTTTTTTTTTTTTTTCCCCGGCCTCAGCTGAGGTGGTGGATTTTTCAGTGCGCCGTGTGACCCGTAGCCAGCGGCAGGAGGAGCCAGTCGCGCCCAAAAAATACCCTCTGCGCCAGAACCAGACGGAGAGCGAACAGCACGGCGAGGTTTCAGACCGGGGTAGGAGGAGAAACACAGAGCCGAGATCCTTCACTCTGATCCCTAATCCATCCATCCGTCATCCATTTATCCAGCTATCCATCTGTCACTCCCACTCAACTCCATTAGTCTTTATTTGTTCTTTTTTTAATCCTTTTTTGTGTGTTATCAGAATTTACACTTACAGCATTCGTTAAACGTTCTTAACCAAGACTGACTTTAATATAATTAATATCCAAAGCTGCTTTAAAAAAAACCAAAAACAAATCCTAATGCTAATGCAGATCACTGTGTTGTTTGGCTCTGAATAAATCCCTTATTTATGGTAAACTTTATTTTTTAAAACCATGTAGTTGTTGATATGGTGAGATTTTCTGTAAGGAGACATTTATTTAGCTTTTATGGAAGGAGTCTCCAGTGTCAGAGGTAAAGCTGTAACTTCATGACAGAGGAGTTTTTATCCTTTGTGGTTTCTCAGTAACATGACGAGCTGCGTGGTTTTTTGTTTTGTCTTATTAACTTCAAGAAAGAGAAAAAGAGAGGCTGGTGATGGAAAGACTGTTTATAGCTGCTATAACAAGCAATAACAGGAACTAACTTATTTCCCCGGCATTCCACAACATTAAATGTAACTATAAACGGATAAAAGTATGACATGTACTTTAGTCACTAAAAACTCGTAACTGTTGGTAAACTGTTGTGGTGTAAGAGGAACAAAATACTTAATGGAAGTGTAGTTATACAAAAAGACATTTTTCAAGAAATCTGGATTGAATTATTTTAAGCTATCTCTTGTTTAATTTCAGAGCACAGCCACTTGATTTGCGTGTGAATGAACAACAGTGAAACAGGGTTTATCCTGCAGATTGGTGTGTGTTAATGGTTACTTACTTCATAGATTCACTATTTCCAAATAGTGCAGAATTTCACTTAATATAATGTTCAGGATTTTTTTTTTATCAGATGTGTGTGTCTGTATGTTTTGTGTTTGTTACACTCTCACCCAGTTTTTGAATCAGGAATGTAAAATCTGTAATAGATAATGTTAAACTTTTACTTTCCTGGCAGAGATGATCACAAACGTGATGAAATGTTGAAACACATTTCATTTCAGCTCTTGAAAATCTCTAAGCAGATGCGTGATATCAACTTGCAAACACAGACTTTTAAAATTATTTATTTATTATTAGCATAGGTGGATATTTATATCATATCATAAATCCTGCTGTTTCCAGTCCTGTCCACATCCCATATAAGGAATCTTGTGCACATCTGGAAAAGTCTGTGGAATTTATGTCCAAAAATGACTGAAATTCAGAAAAGCTAATATAAAAGACCTAAAGATTATAAAAGACATAAAGATTTGAACTTTGTTGTCTTTTAAAATGTACTTTATTCTCTGCACTAATACTAACATTACATTTTCTGTTTTCCATTTTTCATGATGCTTTTAATGTTTATGATAAAAATTACATTTAAAAACTTAAAAACAAAATTAAAACAAAAAAACAAATTTCCAAAATAAAATTTGGGGGAAAAAAAGGTTTGGAATTCTTTTTGGAAAAAATA
>CM040466.1:2988166-3017426 GCA_022758105.1 Pangasianodon gigas
ACAACGTGTCCTGCATCCTGACGATGCCGCAGTACATGAGGCAGGGCTACGGCAAAATGCTCATCGACTTCAGTGAGTACACACCAGTTCAGGCTTTGATTCATTTTCTCTAACAGCAGCTCTGACAGTAGTGCAGCTGCAAACCGCAGGTTTATATTAACGCACTCGTTCTGATACGTTATCGTTTCTATAGTAACAGCTCGTTCACAGGGACACTCCACATAAACAGATTTAATCATCTGTCAATCATTTAATCGTTGATATGGTGATGTTTTCTGTTTATTTAACATTTATGGAAGGAGTCTCCAGTGTCTTTGTAACAGTCAGAGGTCAGAGGAGTTTGTGCTTTTGTTTTTTTTGTCTTATCACCTTAAAGAGAAAGAAAAATGAGAGGCTGGTGAGGGAACGACTGTTTATAGCTGCTGTAATGTAAGTGAGAACGGGAACTAACTTATTTGCGGACATTCCAAAACATTAAACGTAACAATAAATGGATTAAAAGTATGACGAGTCGTTCTTTAATAAATAAAAATTTGTTAGAGTTGGTAACTTGCTGTGGTATAAGAGGAATAAAACACTTAGTGGTTGTGCTGTTTTTGGAAAATATGTAGGAAAAGAATCAACTTCAGGGTGATAACAGTAACTCCACTTCATCACACCACCCTGTGGCTGATTATTTTCCTATTACAGCATGACACCGTGTGTTTTATTACTTGCATATAATAAACAGTTCTTTAAACATACCTGCTGGTCTGTAGGCTAGTGTTCAGCCTTGAGGATTTTTTGTGGCGCAGTATGTGATGAATAAATGGAGCTCAGTCTCTCATCCTCTGTGTGTGTGTGTGTGTGTGTGTGTGTGTGTGTGTGTTTAGGTTACTTGCTGTCAAAGGTAGAGGAGAAAGTGGGCTCTCCTGAGCGACCTCTGTCTGATCTGGGTCTCATTAGCTACAGGAGCTACTGGAAAGAAGTGCTGCTGCGCTATCTGCATAACTACCAGGGCAAGGAGGTCTCCATTAAAGGTAAACCACACACACACACACACACACACAGTCCTATTGTTTTTGTTAGTGTGCTATCAGTCTGTCTGTTTTAATGCACATTTTGAATAGCTAGCGCAAAAGTCTGATGTGTAAGTCAGATGTGACGGTTAAAGAGAAGATGCAAAACAATGCAAAATGGTAGCAGGTTATTTGGAATAAATAATGCTCTGTGTGTGTGTGTGTGTGTGTTAGTTATTGGAGCTCTTCCAGTTATTCAGCAGAACTGTAGCTGGCAGAAACACACATTCATTTTTACTTTTACACACGTTTACTTTTTGCTTCATATCAGCACAAGAAAGATGTGTTATTAAAAGTTTTTCTTTCTCCACTGACTTTTACAATTTTAATAGGTTACATATGGCTGCTTTAAAATGGACTTGCTAGAACGGTGGTCAGTTATTTTTAAATCAGAACACTTTTTCCAATATTTGTCAGTTTTCCTTACATCAAAATGAATAATATGAACCACCAAAATCCATCCAGTGAGAATGAAGGCGATGTCTCTACTCACTTGTCAATCATATTTCTTGTTAGTTCAGAAGGCCCCGCCTCTTGGGCTATCATTCATGCATATTAGCATGTATGCGTTTGCGTGCATGTGTTTTGAAGGTTTGGCTTTGAAGGGAACACTAAAGAATGGAGCTGTATTTCTTTGTATTTTCAGTTTCAGAACATCTAGCTTCAGCTAACTTCTGCTCAGTTGACTGATTGTACCTTTAATCATCAAGCTAGCACTCAAGCGCTTCTTTCTTTCCGCTTCTGAGCAGAGATCAGCCAGGAAACAGCTGTGAATCCCGTCGACATCGTCAGCACGCTGCAGTCGCTTCAGATGCTCAAGTACTGGAAAGGAAAGCACCTGGTCTTAAAGAGACAAGTAACCCTAATCATACTCATCTTTTTTATTTCTTACAGTGCCGTACACGGATATGTTAACTCTAACATGCTTACACTAATCTCTAGGACCTGATCGATGAATGGCAGTCCAAAGAGATGAAGCGAGGCAGCGGCAAGACGATTGACCCCGCAGCACTGAAATGGAGTCCACCTAAAGGGACCTAATGGGCATCGGCGCCTCTCCAACACTCCTTTACTCGCACTGTAGTCACTGTTAGAGTCTGCGTAAGGAACTAGTGCATGCTTAGCTTCAAACGTGTTACTTAAAAAAGCAGTAGATGAGTGTTTTCCAGATCCTGCCTTCCTGCTGAAAAGCACAGATTCATGTGTTTCCTGAGTAACTCGAACACATCGTTCACGAGTGTGTTACAGCAGGAAGTCACACTAAACTGTGCGCTTTACAGGAACAGGTTTAAGAAACACTGATCACTGGATTCTCACTGGATTCTCACACTCTATAGTTACTGTTACATCCGTTACCTGCGTACGAAACTAAAGTTAATGTCACTGCTGAAGTCAGCATACTTTCTAAGCTAACCGTGTTTTCCCCAAATCCTGCTCCTTTAGTCACACATCCAGTATGTGAAAACAATTTAAACAATTTTCCGTTTTCCGTAAACACAATGCACTGAACCATGTAATGTGTGTGATGAATTTAGATATGCGATGTGAACAATCGTAAAGTAGTAGCTATAAGCTCCCAATATTGTCAGCTACATTAACCTCGTAGCTCCAGTGCAAAGCTTAAAAAAAGCAAAGTATATTTGGCATAAAGGGGGACCAATGTGTAAATTTCATTTTTAAAGAACTATCGTATTAGAATCGGAGGCCTTACACTGCACGTAGTACATCCTGTTTACACAATACCTTGTCATTAACAAGACCCCTCCCAATATGTTACGTCAGTACTGAAACCCCTCCTAATACGTTACGTCAGTACTGAAACCCCTCCTAATACGTTACGTCAGTACTGAAACCCCTCCTAATACGTTACGTCAGTACTGAAACCCCTTTCAGTATATTATGTCAGTACTGAAATCACTTTCAGTATATTATGTCAGTACTGAAATCACTTTCAGTATATTATGTCAGTACTGAAATCACTTTCAGTACGTTATGTCAGCACTGAAACCCCTTTCAAAACATTGTAATTGCTGAAACCCCTCCCAATACTTTAGGTCAGTACTGAAACCTGTTTCAATACATTGTCAGTACTGAAACCTCTTTCAATATATTATGTCAGTACTGAAACCTTTTTCAATACTTTGAAAATACTGAAATCCCTTTCACTATATTATGTCAGTACTAAAACCCCTTTCAAAACATTGTAATTGCTGAAACTCAATACTTTAGGTCAGTACTGAAACCCCTTTCAATACATTGTCAGTACTGAAACCCCTTTCAGTATATTACGTCAGTACTGAAACCCATTTCAGTACATTATCAACTAATCCCCTCCCAAAACGTGAAGTCATTATTAAAACCCCTTGCAGTACATTATCATTACTGAAACCGCTCATGCACTGTATGGTTTAGAAACACAGGAGCAGGATTGGGAAACACTGATCTAGACGTACAGACTGAATTCTTGCTCTATAGGTGCTGATAGAAATGTTTCTAGCATAGGAACCTCTTCCTGTTACTGCTGTTGTTGATGTTCTCAGTCCTGCTTCTGCTGTGCAGGTTAGTGGCTCTTCGTGCTCTAACATGCCCCTTACGAGGATAAAATGGGCAAAGATGCACAAAACTGTGCAGTACTGTACAACATTTGAGACATTCCAAGCGTGCCAAATGCTGATGTGTTAACGCTAATGTGTAGATGAGTGTGTCCTGAAGTGGCTGAGATATTCCCCCTCTGCAAACACACCTGATTCACCTCATCAGCTTATTTAAACACCTTTCATAAGAGTGTTAGTGCAGGAAAACTCTGAAGTGTGCAGTGCAGCAGGAATTACAAACATGTCCACGCATAGCTAATGCTTTAACAGTAGCAGTGCTACCTTTATCCTAACTTTATGACTGAAATAGCAGCTAAACACCGTAAATGTGAAACATGGTAGAAAATGTGGGACTACAGCTGCCACTCGCTGTCCAATCCTGTTACTTAAAGGAGAAGTTGAGCCAAAAATAAAATATCCACAGTGTTCCTCTTACCTGAGAAGCTGTTGATCATGATCAGCTACAAGGAGTGAAGCTTAAAGGCTTATTAGCATGAATGATTAATTATTGTGTTCATCAGTGACCTTTACTTTGGTCACAGAACACATTTTGGCTGATTGACTACATCTGGTGTAAGAGGAACAAGGTGTACATTTTATTTCTGCTCCAGCTGTCTCTATAATTTAACTTTTATTCACTATATTAGAGTGTGAGTGTGTGTGAGAGAGTGATCTTTGAGCTCCTGTTCGGTACCTTGGTTTTGTTTTTGGTCAATAAAAGGTCACTAAAAGGTACCGAGTCAGTGTTAATGATGGTTAGATCAACTAAGCTACACAACATCTGGACCTTTTGATAAATTATATCTATTTATATTGTAACAATCTATCAGTATCATACTGATACCATGATCATCTAAAATAATTCTATTTAATAAATTTATCTTGCTCAAATTCTGAATTTAGCTAGTTGTACAGGAGTTGTACCAAATAACCCGTATTTATAATTAATTTATTTTATTATTATTGACCCAAATATAATAATTCTGACTTTTAAGGACAAAAAATGCACCTATTTTTTAAGCTAATGAGTTAAGTGGCAGCTTTAGACACTGATCTCCTGAGCCGTTTATGTCCTGGGTCATGTGTGTGTGTGAAGAGAATAAAATCCCTCACTTCCTCTCAACCTTCATGATGCACTATAAGCACTCCTGCATGGTCCTGATGTCAGCATGCAGTATTTTTTTCCCATGTCCTTCCAAATAAACTGAACAGATCAAAAGCTTGTGCCATTCATCTGGGTGATCACTTCTGTACTCATTCAAGTCCCTGTGAATGATGTTACCATAGAAACGATAAGGTTTTAGACATTGTGGTGTAATTCAGGATGAGCCACATTGCATTTTTGAGGTTTACCTTTCAGCTGGGATCTGTCCAATCAGAGCTTATCCTTGTTTGGGATTCTAAAATTCGGTGATCGTCACAAACTGTTCACCTACAAAGTGACTTGCACGGTAGGTGTACTTAATAACTGGGAAGATGGGTGCCAATATTAATGTTTATTATTTTTTTTAATTATATACATATAAACATTAATAATTCTAAAGAATGTTATTACATGCTGACAGAAAAATACTGTGCATATTGTTCGTACTGTTGTTTTAACAGACTTTACTCTCTACATACAGTCAGGTCCATAAGTATTTGGACAGTGACAATTTTAGTAATTTTGCCTCTGTACACCACCACAATGGATTTGAAATGAAGAAATCAAGATGTGACTGAAGCGTAGACTTTCAGCTTTAATTCAAGGGGTTTAACAAAAATATTGCATTAACTGTTTAGGAATTACAGCCATTTTTTTAGAGAGTCCCTCCATTTTCACAGGCTCAAAAGTAATTGGACAAACTAACATGATCATAAATATTAGGATTATTTTTAATACTTGGATGCAAATCCTTTGTAGTCAGTGACTGCCTGAAGTCTGGAACCCATGGACATCACCAAATGCTGAGTTTCCTCCCTTGAGATGCTTTGCCAGGCCTTTACTGCAGCTGCCTTCAGTTGCTGCTTGTTTGTGGGTCTTTCTGCCTTCAGTTTTGTCTTCAGTAAGTGAAAAGCATTCTCAACTGGGTTGAAGTCATCAGATATTTAAGAATTTCCATTTCTTTTCCTTAAGAAGCTCTTGGGTTGCTTTCACGGTATGTTTTGGGTCATTATCCATCTGTATTGTGAAGCGTCGTCCTATCAGTTTTGCAGCATTTGACTGAATCTGAGCAGAAAGTACAGCTCTGTACACTTTCAGTATTCATCCTGCTACTTCTGTCAGCAGTCACATCATCAGTAAACGCCAGTGACCCAGTTCTTGATTGTAGACTTTGACTATGATACACCTGCCTCCTCCAGAGTGTTCTTGACTTGGCTAGATGTTGTGAAGGGGTTTTTCTTCATCATGGAAAGAATTCTGGGTTCCACTTATCTTAAAGAAAAAAGAAAATGTGTATTACTCAGGATGCCTTAAATTACATTAGCTTTAATCACAAGTCTTCAGCAAAGATTTTTAAAATTCCTTTTTTCATCAGTTGTGTACCTTTAATAAGGTATCTGATAGTGGGATATTTTGGGGATATACAGTACTGTGCACAAGTCTTAGGCACATGCAAAGAAATGTAGAGCAAAGATGCCTTCAAAAATAATGAAATTAAATGTTTCTACATACAAAAAATACTATAAAGAGCAGTAAACAGTAATAAATGAAACAAAAGTCAATATTTGGTATGACAATCCTTTGCTTTTAAAAATAAAATAGTATTCTCAGGTGCAGTGTGTGCAGTTTTATAAGGAAATGAGCTGTAAGTGTTACTGAGCATCTTGCAGAAGCAGCCACAGTTCTTCTGGAGACTTTGACTGTCGACTCGCTTCTTATTTCTGCAGCGAAACCCAGCAGCCTTCATTATGTTTTTATCTGGAAAGTGTCTCTTATGTAATCTGCTGCTTTCTTTACTGACATACAAACATTTTTCTGTAACATTTCATTTTTTTTGCTGGAAAACTAATGTTTGGAATCTAAAATGTTTTTGTATTGAATCAATAATGTAGGAGCCATAAAATAAAAATCTATAACAGAGTTTGTACTAAAAAAAATAGGATGCCTAAGACTTTTGCACAGTACTGTACATCAGCAGGTGTTACTGTAATATACTGTACATTACTGTTTTGTCTCCTAAACATTTTTAATGCACTAGACTGATTTTGCTTTGGAAATTGATACGACAGCAAATTATAATCTTTCACAAACAGATGTTTAATGTTTAACGCTGAGTCACTCACTTTAATGTTGGTGATTATTTATTATACTTTAAAAAGCTAAGTGAGTAATGCACGTCATAGGATGTCTGGTTTCCTAGGTAACCGCAAGTTAGCAAGTTAGCTAATACAGTTAATTAGTGAGTTTACAGCACAGGTACTCATTAACTTTTAACTAATAGAAATGTTTAAGATGGGAAAGATCGATATTTTACAGTTGTTTTTATTATTTTACAGAAGAATCGTGTTTAAAAGAAACGCAGCCCGGCAGCTTCCTGATGACGCAATCAGCTGTACTCTGCTGCTGTATTGTTTAGAGGCGGAAGACACGCAGGCTTCTGATTGGCTGTGCTCTTGGGGGCGGGATGCAGTTTCATAGGCTGAGCGGTCTGTCAGTCGCTGTTCCTCAGGTAGAGGAAGTGTTACATCACTAAATGCATCCACAGGCCGACATTTAAAGGTAAGAGCTGTCGCTATGACAACAAAAATGACATAGCATTGCAAACGCAGTAATTTCTTTTTTTTATTTATTTTTTAAACATTGAAAGCGCTCATTTCGGTAACAGGACACATTAAATGTCGTATTTTGAGCTTCGTGGGTGATAGTAATGTGGAGGAAAATTAGCGGCTGTATTTATTAGCCACTGTTGCTAGCTAGCGGTACATGCTTGACAGAAAGATGAAGGAATCCGTGTAGCCTCGTTAGCACTGCGCTAAATCTGCACTGTTGAATAAACAATTCATTTTACAGTTAAAAATCAGCACATGTAGTGTTCATCTGTGTTACACACACACATAAATACCCCTGAGAATCATTTCATTCAGTTTTGCTGAGTATGTGTCATGAGTTATATAAGACTGCAGGTGAACTTCTCTGACCATAACCTCCTTTTCTGCTCTTTTCTTTCCTTAAAAGTTCTTTTCTCCATCCTGAAACACATTAAACATGTTTATATGAAAATATTTCTGATGTGTTCAGTGATTCTGGTGTTAATGTGCTGCATTTTCACATTATCTTCCCATGTGAAGTTAGCCGTTGTGTCCCGCACTGACGTCACTGGGGGAGCTTGTTATTGCCCTATTTGGACAGGATTAGTTTATCAGCAGGATGTCCTGGAGTAATTATTATTATTTTTATTTTTTTTTTAACACGTGTCCTCAGTAATAATTGTAGTATTTTCTATGAACCCGAATGTTTGAATATAAACAATAAAAGCATTTACTGTTTTAATTTATCAGCATTTAACATTAGATATATAAGGAACTGGCAGTAAGTTATTATTTCTACAAAAATAAAATTCAGTGATGTTGTAGGTGTATGTGAATATAAAGTAATGCTGTATATCTGTAGCTCCTTTAATCAGCCTGCAGGATCTCGCTTTTCTTTCCTTAATGATTTTATTTTCTTTCTCCTCCTGTAAAGACTTTCCCAGGCAGCGCGTGTAGTCGAGGTTTTACCTGCCAGACCAGGTATATGGTCGAGTACCTGTTCTAAAGCATCCACTTTTCACTTTGTGATTCAGGAAGTGTTTAATTAAATCTGTGAAGAGGCACTGATACACGCGCTACGAGACTAAATACCACAAGAAGCAGCAGTCAAACATTTTTTTCCCCCAACGTGAGGCGACATCTGCGTAGATAATCCTAGACGCGTGTATCAGGACTAAAATTATCAGATAAGAGCTGAGTTTGATGGAAATAAAATCACAGAGGAGCCTCTGGAAAATAGGAAATGACCCCACGACCTCATGTAAATTTAATCACGTCCAAATAGGGCTAATGGTGTTTAATAGGAGAAAAAATTCAGCATTCTCAAACGTAAGTGATAGTCAGGATTCACTGTCCGCTCCAGCCTAGAAGTAGTGGAGATACACGGTCCCAGAATGCATTGCAGCTATACGACACAGTGGTGGTTATGACAGACACTCGGCTCAGGTAGTTAGAGCGTTTCGAGTTAGCGCGATGAGCGGGATTAGCATGACAGTTGAAGCTTTGGAAGCCGATCTGTTTGAGCAGAGTGTAAAGATGAAAAGGTGAGAGAGCTGAACAGACTGAAGCACTAAAGCACTGCTGCATCACTCTCTGTAGGAAGAGCCGAAACGAGGACTAAATCCCACAGCACCACTATCAGCACGGCATTATGGGTAATGTAGGAAACCGGTAGACCAACATGCCCATTAAAGAGGTTTAAATGTATTTCTTCTAAATTAATACATGTTCATTTTAAAGATTATAATGCAGGTCATTCAGCATGGATTTTTCCTTTAAGCAATTCAGGATCTGGATGCTAAGACAAAATCACATTCAGTGGTTTATTTAGGACAGAGGATCCTTATCCATTTCCCAGAAAATCTAGTCATTCCCCTGCATTAAATAATCGCTGCATCGCACCACATCTGTGTAAAACAGTTTAACACTGAGGCGACCTAAACACAGACTTGTGTGTAAACACACTGAGAGGTTTGGGATGTTTCCGGTTCTTCAGAGAATTCAAATCTGACTTTTCAAAATGCTTTAGTAGTTTTATTATTATTAATTTAATATATCAAGTGCTGATGCTTTTTAATGCATATTGTTTTAATACATACATTTTAATACATATTGTTTTCCCTTTAACTGGCTCTGAGTCACCGAGGACTGAATTTCATCACAGAGCCTTTGATTAAACTGAATTATTTCTTTCTCCCCGTCAGCAGATCGTTGGCTCAGAGTGAACCCAGAACAGAAGATGACTCAGATGGACCTCCTGGTCACCAACGTGGCCGAGCTTTTGGCGACGGCCGTGCACGAGGTCCTGCGTCTGATGGGTCAGGCCGTGTCTGAATACCGCGACGAGTCGGCCAGGATTCGGCAGGAGAACCAGAAACTGCAGCGCACGCTCGAGGAGCTCCAGAAGAGGCTGCAGATATCAGGTTTGCCTTAAACTCTGGTGGATTATATCATTAATTAAGCAAATGCTGATAATTTGTTACAGGATAAACATGATAAACACAATGTCTACTTACTTAGATGAGGCTTAGATGTTTATTTAACCTTTATGGAAGGAGTCTCCAGTGTCAGCGCTTTGTCAGAGGTAAAGCTGTAAATTTAAGTTTTCTGACATCTTCAGGACAGGAGTTTACGCTTTGCAGTTTCTCTGTAACAACACTCTTTTTTTTTTTTTTCTTCTTAACTTTGAGAGTGAGAGATAAAAAGAGAGGCTGGTGAGGGAACGACTGTTTATAGCTGCTGTAATGTAAATGAGAACAGGAACTAACTTGTCTCATGGACGTTCCACATTAAACGTCTCTTTATGGTTTCAGACGCAGTGCAGCAGGTCTCGTCCTCCGTAGCCGCAGAAGAGCCGCTCTACGAGTCTCACCACGCGCAAGTGCTGGACTGTCGTATGGAACGAGAGCCGCTAGAGACAGAAGAGAACGAGGAAACCGATTCACATGAGCTGTCCTTCGAGGAGGAGAAACCGAGCGCACTACACCTGAGAGCGGAAACACGAGAACCAAACGATGCGATTTCTTCACCGTGTGACTTTTCTCATAAAAGGAGGAGGAGCTTCTCAAGCTTGAGGAGCCGATCAGCTTCACCTGATGTCACTGGTGTGCCGGGAATCTTAAATTCTATCAAAACAGAATCAAAGTCAGAGTTTCCAGAATGTTCCCTGTCAGAACAGACTGAAAACATGATCACAGACACCCACCTCCACCTGCCCTATCATCCGGTCCACGTTAATCTCAGCCACGTCTCCCGGGACTCATCCACTCCACCGTGCGCACACGTCAGAGCAGAGAACATGGTGGACGCCGCCGGTCCGTTCGGCGTCACCGTGCGGAGAGAGAACTCACACACCTGTCACGTGTGCGGCAAGTCGTTTGCGACGGCCTCCAGCCTGGGCGCGCACTTCGTCTGCCACTCGGGCGAAAGACCGTTCGCCTGCGAGCGCTGCAAGTTCAGGTTCAGCCGTTTAGCCGATCTGAAGAAGCACGAGCGCATCCACACGGGGGAGAAGCCGTACAACTGCACGCTCTGCGGGAGGAGGTTCAACCGCACAGAGAATCTCAGACGCCACCTGAGGAAAGTCCACCACGGAGCTCTGCTTTAGCCACCTGAACTTACCGAAAAACTCTTATTTTATTTATACACTGCAGTCCAACGCTGCTTTCACGCTGGACTTTTTTTAATACAGAAAAATCGCTCACACAGCATACACACTGTAACCATAACGATGCTACCTTAGAGTCCTAGCTCCTACAGGCTACCCAGTTTTATTATTAATAATTATAATAAAATTTTTAAAAAGATCTAGTCTGACCATGGCAAAGAGGAGGCAGCTTGCCTGGGCTTTGGCTTTTTGGTGACAGAAAATGAAGAGTCGTAAATTTAGATTTACACCAGAGTTAAAGTGGGACTCGTTGATGACATCAGAAACCATTACACATTGCAAAACTTTTACAAAACAGTTAACATCTCTAGTTACACTGACGTCATAAAATCCACACTGAAGTATCTCAATAAACTCCTTATATACAACCTTTTTCAGCCAGCACTCTGTGTTGGTGTCCATATTGCTTTTCCCTCATTTTCTCCCAGCCAGCTCTCCCTCATCATCCAGCAGCTACCAACCAGGGAAGGCTGAAGTCTTAACACGTGTTGCGTCACAGTGCAGCGTACCACACTCGGAGGAAAGCGCTATCTACCCTCTTCCTCATACATGAGCTCACAGACACCCTCCCCCCTCCCTGATTGGCTAGCGTCGCTGTGATTGACAGGGGAGAGAGAGCTCATGCCCCTCCTACACAGAAAGCACAGCCAGTTTTGCTCTCGAGTTTGAATCCTGCCGATGCCTCATAGTGCGAACGCTCTTCTGTTGTGCCTCCATGTTAGGTTTTCTTCCCTAAGCTGCGACCTGATTGGTTGGGAGATAAAAGCTGAGCTCTAACTACATTTTATTAGCTCAGTTACACTGAACAAATTCAAATAGCTAAAACCGCAATAACTAAAATGTAGTAACGTACTTATTTTTTAAACAATCAAGTCTAACGTCAATTCACCTTTTTTTTGTCTACACACCATACCACAGTCTAACTGAATTACACTCTCAATCCTGTTAAACTGTTAAGCTCATTAACGCACGGTGTTGGTTATATACACTCATACACATTTTTTGTATTTTAGTTTTACAGTTTTCTGAAAAAAAACCAAAACAAAACAAAAAAACAAGGGTCTGTTAAAACCGCCTCCCTGTCACTTCAAAAATTCTCTCTTAGCAAGTGAAGTTACCTCAAATAAAGAAATTTGTCATTATGAGATTGTAACAAATATAAGACCATTAAGCCTATTTCTAGACATATTTACTAATTTCAAGCTTACAGTTATTACTGTTCTGTTATTCAGATATCTGCTAAAAATTCAAGCTTGAAATGAGTCGAAGTGTCAGGGAATAGATTTAGTTAAGAGGAATCGATTAAGAGAAGTATTAGTTGAATTTGGCTATATTTAAGATATTTGTACTTGCTGTAATGTACTTTTTCGCAGTGTTGATGTGAAATTTTACTGATTTTTTTACTTTACGTTTCGGGTTTCAGTTTTCCGTCATTTATTTTGGTGTATCAGCATTTATTTATTTATTTATTTTTTTAGCAAACATATCATCCATCCCTAGTGATTTCAGAAGGGCTCACCCTGTTTATACGTGAACAATGACCGAGTGAAGATTTGGATTTTGTTTTTGTTTTCTTTTTAATAATTACATAAATGCCAGAGGATCTATTCTTAAATTTAATAAAACAAACTGAAAGAACAGGCTTGTTCATCCTCGCTGGTCCCTCACAACTGAAACAGCCCTGAAACACAGAATTAAAAAAGTCTTGGCTCGGTGTCTTAGCTGCTTTTCTTCCTCCACTCCGCTCTCCACTCGTCCCAGTCCAGCAGCGTCCGGTCCGTCTGCCACCCGGCTTTTTCTAGACCTGAGTGCAATTTTTCATCAGGAATTAGACGATTTAGAAGGTAAGTAAGATTTACCTCAACTAAACAAATATGATGCATAGATTAACGCTACTGAAAGATTTCACTGCGATCCTCTTAACAAATTTGCTTTATACCACAGTGCTGCTGAATTCTCGATTCTGATTGGTCAGAAGGTGTTGATTAATTTTCTATAACAGCAACTCTGACAGTAATCACAGGTTTATATTAATGCACTCGTTCTAATACATTATCGTTTCTATAGTAACAGCGAATTTACAGGGACTTGTACAGCGGACGCGCTACATAAACTTATTAAAATTGTTGATGTGGTAAAGTTCTCTGTAAGGAGATGTTTATTTAACATTTATGGAAGGAGTCTCCAGTGTCAGAGGGAAAGTCGTCAGGACAGATGAGTTTACGCGCTTTGCGGTCGCTCGGTAATGACAAGCTGTCTCTTTTTTCTCTCTCTTGAAGTTAAAGACCAAAACAAGAGGCTGGTGAGAGAATTACATTATAGGAACTACAAACAGTCAGTGAGAACAGGACCTAACTTATCTTGTGGATGTACTACAACATTAAAAAGTAACTATAAATGGATAAAAACTACGCTGAGTCGTTCTTTATCAAATTGCTGTGGTATAAAAGGAATAAAACAGTTCAGGACTTGCTGTTATAGGAAATGAATCAACTTTGAGTTGTTCCGTCGTTGATGACCCGTTGTATAATGGCCCGTTGTAAGTCCTTACGTCCTTTACTTAAACAACATTCTAGCGTATTCTGTAATCAGATAACGTGGCTGTAGCGTTCTGTGGCATTTAACGTCGTCCTTGAAAGCTGTCAACCTATGCACTGAAAGTTTTCCCACTGAATTTATCACACACACAGCTGATAAACTTGATAAACTCCACACACCAGGTGTGATGGTGGTAGAGTTTTAGATGATTATATGTTGAAAAATCACTTTCATACCTGTGAAAAAGGGCTGGAAAATTTGGTCCATCAGCTTGTGACTTTCAGAAACCAGTTCCCACGAGTCTGGAACAAACAATAACGTTAACCTTTTTCTGTTTAACAACTTTCTGTTCAGTAGCTTGTAAGTACCACAAAATGAGGTGTAAAACATAAAAAAAATGTACAATTAAAACAAGCACTGTTTAAAAAGGATAACAGCAAATAAGTTCACTCAGGTGGGTGTGGCCTAATATTCTAATGAGGACCACTGACTGAACAAGACTAGCTCCACCCACTTTACAATGAAAGAAGAGATATTCTAGAGAAGTATGTTTATTACATCAATTATTTAATTATTCAAATTATTCAGTTGTACATAAATTTTAAAATATTATAAACAAAAGATCATATTTTGTATTTTTCTACCTCACTATTCTTACTACCACATTGCTGTAACACTTTCATTTCCCCACGACGGATTATTAAGCGTTTGTCTTAAGAGTTCAGCACTAAGCTAATGAAATGAATTCTAGTTTTATTATAAGACAGAAGGAGACTTCAGTCTCTTACCTCTGATCTCGGAGAGGTGTGTAAGAGCTCCATGCTGCGGTGACGAGTGTAACACAGTGCTGATACACACAGCCTGACACGCTGCCATGATCTCATCACGCACTGACGCATCGGCACTCAAACACACACACACGCTCCCTACACAGCACATCCACACAAATGAATTCAATTACACACCGACCGAGTGGCACAGTTAATAAAGCAGGTCTCATCACAGGCCATTTTGAGGAGAAGAAGAAGAAGAAGAAGAAGAAGAAGAGAGGGAGTAAATTGAAAAAGTGGCCATTTTGTTTGGACTATTTTCATATAAACTATAAATGGATATGTCATATGTCATATCATTCTTTAATTAAATGGCAAATTGCTGTAGTGTAAGAGGAATAAACCCTACAGGACATGCTGTTATAGGAAAATCATCAACTTCAGGGAGGTAACAGTAACACCGCTTCATCACACCACCCTGTTGCTGATTATTTTCCTATAACAGCATCACACAAGAGTGTTTTATTCCTTGTATTATTTATTGGCCTTTTCCTTTTCCCCGCCATTTCTTTTGCCCAATTCCAATAACACACTAGTCCGTCTGAAATCATGATTAAATTCTACCTGATCCCAGATGTTTTATTTAGCTCACTTCGTGAAAAGCAGTAGTGTTTCACTTCTTCTTTTTAGCCAAACTAACAAAATGACCAGGATGAAAAAGCAGACGTTTGCTTCTCCTAGAGATTTCACTGTAGAGCTTTTAAAACACTCAACCCCTAAATGTCCCAGTGTGTGTATTTAAAAAAAACACACATTGTGCTGAAGATATGTTTAAAAAAGTAGGTTTTCTCATCTAACACGCATCTAACTGACTTCACTCAGGGTGACCAAGCAACTCAACAAGGCTGAAAACATGAGGAGAAGTCAGCCAGGCCATACTATTAACCATATATATACACAGGAACACTGGCTCTGTAAATATGAACACACGACTGAGGAAAATTACCGTTTTGTATTGCTATGATGTAGGACCTGGTGTTGTTCCTCAAAGCCAGCTGGAGCTCCTGAGGCCTACAAACCACAAAGAAAAGGAGGCATTCATCTTAATCATCTTATTTATCATCGGTTTAGGTTTTAGGAATAAACTGGTAGATGAGCAACGTACTGTTTAATGACGTCTCCCAGTCTGACCCCGAGTCTGACGCGCACTTCAGTTTTAAACTCTGAAAAGAAGGATTGTTTATTAGAAACAGAAACAGACGCTCCAGCATCAAATGAATGGCAACCCAAACACAGTTTGAATACTAGACATCTTTATACCACAGCACTGCTGCATTCTCTGATCGGATTGGTCAGAAGGTACAGCTGTGACAGTAATGCAGCTGCAAATCACAGGGTTATACTAACGCAGTGCAGATTACATAGTGCTCTATGTAATCTAAACCTGCACAAAATGTAGACACTAGAGATGTTTCCAGTTAGAACACCTTTTTTCTTCATATTTCAGGACAGCAATTCATGTAAACGTTTCTAGTGTCTACATCTTATCTAAAACAGTTTTTCCCCACCAAGTACCTGCTGGTTACCGTAAAACCCCATGTATACATACACACACATTCCAGTTTTTACTGCGGCAGACTTGACCATGCTGTGTGAACACGTCTGCGCTGAACCAGTGAAGAACAGCATTTTTAATCACTTTGCTAGACTTGACACTTATTTAACCTTTTTTCTGATTTTTTTCCCCCTTTTTGCCAAAAAAGTGCCATTTTTGACCACATTTGTGTGAAAAATCTTTGGTGACATCCCTAATAAATAAAAATTTGACTGATGTTCACTATATCCTTGGCTAATGCTCGCTAAGGCAAACATATATTGATAGATTTTATTTCATATTAATAAACTCAAAACATCTTGATTTTCCTCAAGACAAAGCAGGAGTGCTGAATCAGCGCATTTTTCAAGAACACCGGGGAAGGGGCGGGGCTTCCAGGGTGTCAGTTAATATCAGAGGGATCAAAACACAAACACAACTGTCAATCATTGTAGATGGATAATTCAGTTGGCTGATCTGCTGCTTTTTTTTGTGGTGTGAGGATTATTTCACAGTGATTAAATAATAAACTTTATTACATTACAGTGACCAGGGACTCACCCAGAAACACCGGCTCTCTCTGATTGGCTTCTGCTGGACTCAGGATCTGTCCGTCAAGCAAATACCTACGGAGGACGATTGCCAGACGAGCTTCGTTCAGCGTCTCCATGACGACAGACCTGACAGCTTTGTAGTTGGCAAACAGGTGGAGTGCAGTGAAGAGGAAGAAGAGAATAAACGTCAGCCTGAGGAGGAAGAAGAACGAAGGCAGCACAAATCAATATTACGGCTCATATACAGACAAAAACACACATGTATATAAAAAATCTTTTAAAAATCTTACACGGGGTTATCAGTGACAAGTGGAATTAGCACTAAGCTAACCAGCAGTCCTGCCAGATTGACCAGCGTCTCCTGTTAGAAGAATTAAGAATCATTAAAGCCCCTGACCCACATATAAGTAGCTAGAGTTCTTACTAAAACATCAGCTATTGTAAGACTTTTGAAGACCTGAAGATCTTGTTAGAAAGAATTCCATTAGCATTTGAGACACAGCCATCGGCACCAACCTGACTGCCATCTTTAGCAGAGATGTCGGCCATGTTGTTTCTGCGAGCCTGATGAACAGTTAACGCCGCTCTTGTTGCTCCTCCGGCCACGCCCACAATCGACTGGAGTGAGACGAAGACACAATCCACCATGCATTTCACATTCAGTAAACTCATCTGTCATCAAATTTGATTTAAGTCTCCTGGCAAAAATGCATCCAAATATTTAATAGAGAATATCAATTTCATAAAATCCCACAATGCACCAGTGTCTTTTTCCTTCTTCAGCTCTGCACACGACTATAGGCTAATTTAGCTAATTAATAATGGAAGTCGATATCTACCAGTTTGGCAGTGTGCGACCTGCACGCCTAAATCATCATACACTCACCTCGAAACATCATTCAGCTCAGTTATACCATTTATACTAAACATTTATACACAAATAAAAAAAAATGTAAACTCATCAGAATCCATCCATCCATTTATTTTCCATACTGCTTATCCTACACAAGGTCGTGGGGAGCCTGGAGCCTATCCCAGGGCGCTCGGGGCATGAGGCAGGGGACACCCAGGACAGGGTGCCAACCCATAGCAGGGCACAATCACACACACACACACACGCTATGGACAATTTGGAAATGCCACTCAGCCTACAACGCATCTTTGGACTGGGGGAGGAAACCCCCCGAAGGGTTCCCCACGGGGAGAACATGCAAACTCCGCGCACACAGGGCAGAGGCGGGATTCAAACCCCCAACCCTGGAGGTGCGAGGCAAACCTGCCCCCCTCATCGGAATCACTTCTAAAATACAATTTCGCCTTTAAACTTTAGACCACACTCCCCCATCCAGCTGGCGCTGAATGACACCAAACTATGAGCTGAGTCAGAACACGATTCGGCTTCAACACGGAGCTACGACAGGTAACAGGAATAAGAATAGGAATTCTGACTCTTCCCAAGCTTGCCAGATTTTTTTTCCCTTTAAATCTGCCAAAAAAAAGTTGTCTTTTTCAATCTTTTAAACTGCTGAATAAAATTTTACTTTGTGTATAAAATCTATTTAAATAAAGGTAAAAACAGTGAGGTGCTACTTCTCAAAGACAGTACATGTTCCTGCATTAACATTATTATGCGGTTACCTTAAACACTCCGGCGATGCACACAATAAGAGTGAAGAAAGGAGGGAAATGAGGTGCGGTGATCTCCATTAACATCGCAACGTCATTGAGAATGTCAGCAAAAAGCCTGAAACAGGTTTAAAAACACAAAGTTACTCTAAACGTCTCAATTATTTAAGAAGAAACTTCCAAAAACATTAATCACTCCTCACCTCCATTTTTTGGCTTCTGAATCCAGTTTGCTCCTGTAAAGTAAAGAGGATGTAAATGTTTACAGCGTAGAGATGAATGCTGGATTCTACTACATTATCGTTTCTATAGTAACAGCTCATTCACAGGAACTTGTACATCAGACACTCCACATAAACAGTTTAAGAATCACGTGTAGTCGCTGATAGGGTGAAGCTTTCTGTAAGGAGATGTTTAATTAACATTTATGGAAGGAGTCTCCAGTATCAGCGCTTTGTAACAGTCAGAGGTAAATATGTAACTTAAAGTTTTCCAGAACAAAAGCGTTTACACTTTGTGGTTTCTCTGTAATGACAAACTGTGGTTTTTTTGTCTTATTAACTTCATGAGAGAGAAAATGAGAGAGGCTGGTGAGGGAGAACAGGAACCAACTCATTCCACAGACATTCCACAATATTTAATTGTAACTATAAATGGATAAAAGTATGATGTGTCATTCTTTAATAAATTTTAAAAATTGTAATTGCTGTGGCATGACAGGAATAAAACACTTTCACTTTACAGGAAAATAACAGCATACTTTTTTTTTTTTTTTTTGAGATGGCAGCAAAGCCATTAATCAAAATGTTTCCATGGAAACCGCTTTTCAGTGTCTGAGGTATTTGTTAGTGTGAATAGTGAGACGTGGATTTGACCCCAATGTAAACCTGTTAATTGGACAGGTAGAATAAGATTTCATAAAATAATTTCAGTCACAGCTGGGTGAAGAAGAACAATCACTGGTCAGTTTTATTGCGAACTTGTTCTGCTTTAGAAAAAAATATGGCAATCTGAGAGCCAAAAGAGTCGACTCTCAATGATGAGTTGAGCCAAATGATCTGACTGACTGAAAAGAGACAGAATTCCCATCACTATTAGGTATATTGAGACTAATATCAATATTCAAAAGGGTGTATTTGTGAAAGAAAGCTGCTTCTCAGCCTCCTTCCTTGAGTTATTTAAATTTTGGTTTAATTACAACATAACTCAGTACCGAATCATATTTAAATGGCTCTGAATCGTACTGTAGTGAATCACTGCTGCATTAAATGTATCTTCTACACATTAGATTGTTGATAACATATTGAGATGAACATTGTAGCATCTCAGAGAGAGAAACACACACCTATTATATTAACACAACTAAGCAGCAGAAAGCTTGCAAACACTCACCCTTTAAACCAGGCGAAGAGGATTCTCCCCAACATCCCGGTTCCATCTGAGACAGGAAAAAAAAAACAATTTCATATCAACGTATTCATGCACATCAGCACCAATAAACCCCCCCCCACACACACACACCTCTGAGTAACCAAGTCACTGTAGCTGCAGCAACCGTTGCTTCTTGATTTCCGACTCCGACTCCTTTCAGTGAGGCCTGAGTGGCGAGTGTGCCCGAGAGAGAGCTGGAGAAAGCCTTAGAGAAGAAAAAACACAGAAGAGGTGTCCACCTTTAAGTCTGAGTGAACTACCCTACCAAGATACTAATGTTCACCAGTGTTAATAAATGCATGAGTAACCTGCAATGTATCCCATATCTGATACTGCAGGTAATCCTCGCTGACACTCTCGGGGTAACCCTGAGGCAGGAAAACATTCTAGAGTAGGACAGGGACTTGTGTTAATGCTTTCAAGTGCTCAATCTTTCAAGCCTCTTACAAGCCACGATACTATGTAGTGCACTTGTATCAGGAGTGACAGACGTGACGCACCTTGAATGCATCACTGATTGATTTCCCCCTAGTTACTCGTTCCTGTCCCATTCTCTCTCTCCGCATCCCTCCATCCTTTATCCGGTACCTCCAGGCCTCCTGGGAGCCGTACTTCTCGGTTGCAATGACTCCTCCACCTCCATCCGCCATGTCCTGGGAGATGCACGAGAAACACAAAGAAGAAAAATGAGCTGAATATTCAGGATGTAATATGGATTTATAGGGCACAGGATCCAACCCTGATTACTGATCCAGGAAAAACCCCTGTCCTGCACAGTTTAGTGTTTTCCTGCTCCTAATACACCTCCAGTGTGACAGGGGCTTCTCCAGGACCAGGGTTGGGAAGTTTCACCCTAGGGTAGGGTGTTGCTTCACTGATTGCCTTTATGTGGCATGCAGTTTAGGACACAGCCATATTCAGGTGGTGTTTCTAATCGCTTTTAAAAAAGAGTGCACACTTAATGCGGCCATTTTAGATATTAGTTTTAAGCTTAAATCTGAATATACAGGTGGGCTTACTCCTTTCGTTTAAAACACAGCCAGTATTTCTGTTTTTATGACTAATTCGCCATGTTTATTTGCCACAAATGATGTTTTATTTTCTCACACATCCTAATTTATGTACAAAAGTCTGAATAAATGTTATTATTTGCACCTCACATCCACTCACCGCGATTACCCAAATTCACTTCCTTGTTTGTCTTCACCGCCACGTCGTTCATGCAGCGCACTTTCCGATTGGCTAATAGAATGTGACGTATGAGCGGGACTTAGCCAATAGAATAGCACTATGGCGGAAGTGAATTTCTTCAGTGGCTCAGTCCTAAAGTATTTCTAGCGGTTTATGGTTTCGAGGGAGAGAATGTCTGTGATTATTTTTCTATTTTTTTTATCTGAATTAAAAGTATACATCAATACAATAATTTTATTTTTACACTAATTATAATTTTCTTAAATATAAAAACGTATTTAAAAATGCTATATTATTATAGCATTATTATAGAATGCTATATTATAAATATTCTAAATTGTTCAGAAAGTCTGATGAAAAAGGGCATTTCTTTTGTAAAGGATGAGGAAAAATGACTCATGAGAAGCAAGAAAGTTTGTGTAAATAACTGAGAATGACGTCAATATGACATCAGTAACCATAATCATAATTACAGAAAAAGTTACACTTTTAACATGAGTCATTACATCCGTTACGGAAAAGTCCATTCATGAATTATACAGCATTGTGTTTTAGAAAAGCTTCATAGCCATTTAATATGGAGAGATTTCTTTTCAAACAAAATGCCTGTTGAACTTTAAAAAAATAGAGTGCCATTTATGCCTGGTGTAGCCTACTTAATAAAGTTGTAATAAAAATATTTTTAAAAAATTGTAAAATCAGTAACTGCCAATTCTACAATTTTCACATTCTGTGAAATTATGGATGAAAAATATCCAATATCTGAAAACTGACTATATAATAGAAATATAGAAAGTAATTTTTTTCTGCGGTTAGTAAATCAGTGCTCGCTCTGACTGGCTGCTCAAAATTAGTCAGAAATGCATGTGCTGAGATGAACCCAAACATGACAAGCTGAGACAGAGAGAAGGCTATAAATAAAGCTGTGAGAAGGAATGTAGGAGTCACTTCAAGAGAGAGAAATAGAACCGAAACAGAGAAGAGACAAATGACAGAAAGATAAATATATTGGTGGATTTGCTGAGCATATTTCATACACAGAAGGTAATTCAGTGGGCTTTAAACAGACAACAGTAAAAGCACACAGGATATAAAGAATAAAGAAATGAAATACACTGCATAAAGAAAGGCAGTGAGATGAAAGGAATAAATCAGTGACTGAGTAAAGGATTTACTAAAGGATCAGAGAACAGAAAGTTTGGTCTGGATATAAAGGGCACAGTGTTGTGGGGACTTCCTCTTCCTGGCAAATGTTCAGCTTTTCCAGACTTGTGAAACTTCGATCATTACAGCCAAGATTGTGTAAAGTTATATTTTAAACAAAAGGTTTTTTTTAGGACTTTTAGTTAGAGGGAAAGAAAGTGGTTTCTCTAATTGTTTAGAAATGAAAAATCTGTGTGTGTGATTTGTGAGAGAAAGAGCAGAAGAACAAAAAGAGATAGACAAAAGAAAGAAAATGAAAGAATGAAAGAGTGTCTCTGTCACTGTCCTGTTAGACACATTTTGAGTGGAAACACCTGTAAGTTAGAAAAAGTAAAATAAAGTAAAAGTAGCATGTCCATGTCACTGTGGCATTAAACACAACACACACAATTCAACAGAGAGTGGAAGAGACAAAAAGAGAAGGTACAGAGAAAGAACTTAAGAGACTAAACACAAAGACAGGGAGGGGGAGAGAGAGAGAGAAGAGATGGGGGGGACGAGAGGGAGAGAGCTTTAGAGGAGGTGTGCTCTTTCACTCCGTCACTCAGAGGTGTGTCTCTTTCAGAGTGAACAAAGGAAGTGAAACAATTCTTTACTCAGGACACACACACACACTCACACACACAGCTTTATTTATTTCAGTATTTATTATTTTTATTGGATATACAGTTACAGTATAGACTTTCTGAGCAGAAACTGAGGGAACACACAGGAGGCTACCAGATCATCACGAGTCTACCAGATCATCACAAGTCTACCAGATCCTCACAAGTCTACCAGATCTTCACAAGTGTACCAGATCCTCACAAGTCTTCCGGATCACCTGAGTTAAAGCGTTGTGCTGTTATGAGACAGTGAGCGAGCGATCAGGAACTTCAGCCTTCTCCTCCTTCAAGTCCTGACGAGTGTGTGAGTATGGAACACTCTTCAGCTCTTCTTTTTTTTTTTTTTTTACACACAACACGACACTGACACATGATCAGATTAAAGGATTAAAGATTAAACACAACTCCATAATCAGGTCCTAAACTCTGTTCTGTGTATGAAAGAAAAATGTGTGCGTGTGTGTGTGTGTGTGCACTCTACCATGCGGGCATGTTCCTCAGTGAGTGGCACAGATTGAACAGTAATCAGCATTCAGCTTACACCTGTGTATTTATGTACATCACACTGTAACCACACACGCACACGCACACACACACACACACACACAAAGAATGTCACGTAGAGCTTTTTGTAATTTAAAACCTCTTAAATGTGTAACAGTGTAAATGTTTTACAAGAAAGGTACTGAGAAAAAAAAATTTAAGTAGGAAAGAAAGAAAAAGTACAGACAGAGAGGAAGGAAGATGGGAAGAGAAGTGAAAGGATGAAGGAAAATCAAAAGAAGAAAGAAAGAAAGAAAGAAAGAAAGAAAGAAAGGAGTAGTTTAATAAAAAAAAAAAAAAAAAAAAAAAAAAAAAAAAAAAAAAAAAAAAAAAAAAAAAAAAAAAAAAAAAAAAAAAAAAAAAAAAAAAAAAAAAAAAAAAAAAAAAAAAAAAAAAAAAGAAAGCCAGTGAGTAGAAAGAATGAATGAAAGAATGTGAAATAAGAAAGAAAGAAAAACAAAGAAATATTGGGAATGAAATATTTTTGATTCTCAGTATGTCGTAAATCTCCTCATAATCGCTCACTAACCAAAATTTTTTCATTGCCAATAAAAGCCAGCACTTTTCCCAGTTTTTTGTCCACTTTGGAAACTCCACTATGACTCAGAAGCCTGACGGCCGCGCCTTTTAAAAGCTTCCAGTAAGATAAGACGTGTAAATTGTGCTGGAGGTGGAGGAAAAAAAAAAAAACACACACACACACACCTAATGGAATGTGTTGACTTCTCACAGTAATTACAGAGCTCATGCTACTCTCTCACACACGCATGAGCGCGCACACACACGTGCACACGCGCACACACAGAGATCGCAGGCAGATTACAGGCAGACACCTTCAGGGCATGATGAGATACACTGCTGAACAGTATTGATAATAAACCCAATATAAAATTTGACAATATAAAACTATTGAATGAACACAATGGGCCTCATTTATCAAGCTGGATATGAATGGATTTATTCATAAATCATTCATATGAGCATTCAATTTCACCAAAACCTTCATATCTTACTCATGCTCCTGAGTGTGTGTAGATGTACTCATGAGAAGACTAACTAATGTAAACCTCAACTTGATCAACTTCAAATAAATATAATTTACATGAATTACTGCACTTTTTTTTTTTAAATCTGAAATACACTGTCAAGTTTAAATACCTTATTTTTATTACATTTACAGCGTTTAGCAGACGCCCCTATCCAGAGCGACCCATAGAAGAGCTTTGGAGTCTATCAAAAACACATCCTCATGCTAGTTCACTCGGTCAGCGACTAAGGGTACCATCCAGAACATTTAGAAATTAAAGAATATTAAAAAATAAAGAAAGCGAGCCAACACAGATGGGCCGTTCTGTCTGCGCAGAGAGGTATAGCCGTAAACAAACGCCTCAGCTGACGGAAGATTTAGTGCTCACTTATTATTATTATATTATTAAAATATTTTTACTGATTCAAAATAACTTCCACTTTTCAGCCTTTATCCTGATCATTCATTTTGTGCTTCCAGCTGTCTGTGCACTTGACCTTTTATGGAGTTTTGTGGGCGTGACTAAATGCATATGAGCTGTGTAAGTTATGTGGCGCGTTCACCATACAATGAGTCACGATCAGTAACGTAAAACGATAACACACACCACTGTCCGAACATGTTTACTCCTCCAACTCAAAGTCAAAATCTCAAAGTCTTTCACTTTAACCCAAATCCAGGATTTGAGCACTAAGATCTGGACGTTCTGGAGTTCTGTTGGAGTGAATTTTTCTCATCAGAGTGACAATAGAAGAGGAAAATTCCACGTCTTTCTCAATTCAGCCATTTTAATTAAACAATACTGCACATATGAGAAAGAATAATAGCTGTTCCATCAAACCTACCTGACAGGATTCACCTGGGAGGGAGGGAAGATGAGAAACAAAGACAAAGAGAGAGAGACTGAAAAAAAAACAGAGCGAGAGAGAGAGAGAGAAAAACGGTGAGGGATATACAGATGTGTGTCTGTGTTTCTGCCCCTTTGCTCCAACACTCTCTCCATCACTGTCTCTGCAGAATTCTCTCTCCGTCTACATTTTAGTCTCTCTTGTAACCTCTCTCTCTCTCTGTCTTTTTCTCTCTTTCCTTCCCTCTCTCTCTCTCTGGCTGTCTGTTTTTTTTCTGTCTACTCTGTCTCTGTCCATCTCTATTTCAGTCTCTCTCTCTTACTAAATGTTCATCTCTGTTTATCTGTCTGTCTGTCTGTCTCTCTCCATTGGTCTGTTTCTGTCTCTGTTTGTCTCTTTCTGTCTGTCTCTTTTTCTGTCTGCTGTCCCCCTCCCTCTCCATCTTCCTGTCTCACTCTCAGTCTGTCTGTCTCTTTTTGTCTCTCTCTGTCAGTGTTTCACTCTGTCTCTTTCTGTCTATCTTTCTGTATGTCTGTTCTTTCTTTGCCTGTCTATCTCACTCTGTTTGTCTGTCTCTTTCTTTCTGCCAGTCTCTTCATATCTTTCTCAGTCTCTCCCTCACAGTCTGTATGTGTCTCACTCTTTCTCTCAGTCTCTCTCTTTTTGTGTACAAACAGAAAGGTGAATTTGAGGTAAACTGATTGTGTTACAGTAGAAGTGTGACATGGCCTGTGTGTGTGTGTGTGTGTGTGTGTGTGTGTGCGCACGTAACCCGAGTTCTCTGTCGCAGCATCAAACGGTTTTGTTCTGATGATGTGATTCTCAACTGACTCTGTGATGTGGTTTTTCCTGATCATCAGGCTTTTACTGCTCGACAAACCAGCATTCAACACACACACACACACACACACACAAACACATTGAACACAAGAGTAACAAAACCACAAAAGCAAAAACCTGACGCGCATGCAGAATAAAATGTACACCGTTCCCCAGTTACGCTCAGGAAGGTAATATTCGGTGTCTTCGGTGTGCCTCTTTAGCTCCGCCCACAGGATACACAGCGTCTGAGGTCTTTTGTACACGTTCTGGACACAAGCTTCAGGATATTGAAGCTGATATGCTTTGATATGCTCTCCACACTTCTGCGGAAAACAAACGTAGCATGATATAGTCATTGGACTAAAAACAAAAAGCTCACAGAATCACAGCTTTTAAAAATGATTAATGTTTCGTGTGAACCAATTAGTGGCTAGTAAAAGTGCCAATATTTAGCTCTAAAGCAAAAATGACATTTTTGTCAAACATGCTTCTAAACACCTTTTCTCTCGTTTTCAAGTGAGGGAAGTTTACAGCTAACAATTTTTGTGCAACCTGCATGGCTAAATCATCACACGACTCTTCCGAGGTGTCGATCACACTGTATAAAAGTACGAGGCGTAGCCAAAACTTGGAGTGAAAGTGGAGAATGACCATTCTTTTAATGTGTGTGTGTGTGAGATGCTAAACTAAAAGGTTATAAGCTTCCATTACTTTTTATTAGCTTTATAGCTCCAGTGTAAAAAAAAAAAAAAAAAAAAAAAAAATCAGAAATTTCAGACACTAAACATCGACTCATTGATGAAGTTTGAGAGAAGATACCCAACTTTCCCTCTTTATCCTGAACAGTGTGCAGTCAGGTCCATAAGTATTTGGACAGTGGCACAATTTTGGTAATTTGAAATGAAGCAATCAAGATGAGATTGAAGTGTAGACTTTCAGCTTTAATTCAAGAAGTTGAACAAAAATATTGCATTAACTGTTTAGGAATTACAGCCATTTTTTTTTTTTTTTTTTAACAGAGTCCCTCCATTTTCACAGGCTCAGAAGTAAAATGTCCTAAGTAATGACTGATGAGCAGTTTCATGGCCTGGTGTGACTTGTTTCCTGTGTATTTCTTTCTAAACCCCGTCCTTCTCGGATTCTTTTTTTTTTTCATCTGAACTCAAGATATCAAGAGCGACTTCTCTTCTGTAAGAAATGAAGAATGCCAACCCGTTTCCTCTCTGTAAACACATTTCCTGTATATTTCCTGTCATTTATAAAATCGAAACTCAGTTTGTTAAGGTGGACGAATAAGCAGTCATTAACACTTAAACATCATTTTCCTTTTCGCTGTTTTTTTTTTTTTTTTTCCTGAAAGAATACAAAAATTTAGTTTGGGGAGGTTTGTGGTTGTTGATTAATGTTTCTCACAACCTCAAGCCAAACTGTAACCTCAGTGTTGCGTCTGTGCGTGTGTGTGTGTGCGTGTGCCCCAAAGGGAGGATGTTATTGCAAAGACATAACGAAACTGCAAGAAGATGTGTGAAGAAAAAAAAACCTCATGAACGAGATCATATGGCTCAGTCATTTTACTGATCATAACCGTGTGTTGCGTGTGTTTTTTTCCAATGCAGAAAAAAATGTTAACCTCAGACCCCGAACCAAGCAACAGCACTCTGCTGACCGACACAACGAAGTCAGTCGACGTGGAGAAAGGCTCTGATGGTCAACACCTCGCAGCAAGAGACTACAGGAAGCTGGCTATCTGCAGCATCATATGCGGTCTGTCCTGCATCGGCATCGTGTCCCTCATTTACTCAGTTAAGGTAGCTAACACACACACACACACACACACACACACCTGACGCTGATATTACACCACACAGGAACATCTTATTACTAGCCTATTTACTATTAGCACAAGCACACTTAAGCTTGCATACATGTGTACTGTACTAGCCGATGTTTCGGTGTACAAATCACAAAGCAAATAGTAGCGTAAACAGAGCTAGGTGCGCCATTATTAGACATTTTTGGAATTACTAACCTGTCCAATCATGCTCCATGAAATGGAAGGGGCAGGGCTTGTAGCAAACATCACAGTGGTTCTCAGGCACATTCCTGGGAACTCCAGATGAGACGTATTCACCTGCTGTGTTCACACTTTCACACTAACAGCTGTAAACAGCTGCAAAAAAAAATCATTTTATCAAGTAAAAATATCTTAAATATAGTCAAATTTATCTAGAATTATAAGTGTCTAGACATTTTACTCATTTCAAGTTTAAAATTGTCTTATTCTATTAGCAGATAATTTTGCTTCATTTATTTCTAGAAATAAATGCTTAAAATCATGAGATTAAACAACAAATGCAATCAAGAACAAGCATTTTATAAGACAACTGTAAAGTGTAAATGAATATTTTTTATAGAAATATTTCTTACCTCCACTTAACCTCATGTCTTTTTTCCTCATTCTCGCCAGACTCGAGAGTCCAACAAGAAGTCCGGTGGTGTAGTGACGCTCAAAGCCAAAGAGTATTCTAAAAAAACTCTAAAATGGGGAATAGGAGCCATCTTGGTATGGGCGGGTCTTATTCTTCTCATCCCACTGCTATTGGGACTGCTGTCGTACCTTTTGACATTTATAAACTGAAACACAGGTCATCAAAAATGCCAAATGGACAACATGTGAGCCCAAAAAGGCACAACTGAGAGTCATGGATCCCCAAAAAACAGACAGACATAGGGCTCCAGAGCTGCCAAGCTGAGACAGAGACCCCAAAATCTTTCAAATGAAGGGAAATGCAGACCTGAAAATGTTGAACTAAGATGCTTGGTGCCATAAGCCCCACAACAAGAGCCAGAGGCCCAAGAACACCAAAACAAAAAAACACAGAGGGCAAGAAAAGACCAAACTGAAAACAAGTTGATTTGAAATTGGAACAAGTCCAAAAAGACAGAAATAAAAAAACGGTGCGCCAAACAAGAGGTGTGGAGAGCCAGAGACGCACAACTGACAAGAAGCCCTAAAATGGCAAACAGAGACACTGAAGTGAGAGTCATAGAGCACCAACAAGTAGAACTCGACACAAACGGCAACAAAGCGGATGATTCCACCACCACCAGGTCTAGTCCTTCTCGTCAGTAATTTGTATGCCTGAAATTTCCTTAAAATATACGTTAAACAGGAAGGAAGCTATTGAAGAAAAATTATTTCAGACATTTGACCCTGTTTGGATCAATTACAAAATCCAATCAACTGGATAAAACGATCATTCCATACAAATCCTGCAAACATTCGACAACTCATTTTTGAGATATTGCACTAGTGAGAATCATGGACAGATGGAGTTTGGACACATGGACAACACAAACACATAATGCCTCTACCACAAAGTGGCGAAGGGATAATAAAAATGCAGACCAGGGAGTCTTGAACCCCTATCCCCCACCCCAAAAAAAAAAAAAAAAA
>CM040466.1:3017526-3030994 GCA_022758105.1 Pangasianodon gigas
TAAGATGAAGCTTGCTTTTTTTTCACAGCGTTGGAATTCTAGAGTGCGCATTAACTTTTCTCACCTGATGGACCAGTGAGCATTAATCTGTTTCAGATCATTATATACTAATTTTACACGTTATATGCATTACAGGAAGTGTCTTTATTCAGAATCACTGAGGGAATGAGACCTAGTAACTTTCTAACTACTGTTATGTAACTATTGTTTGTTTCTGTGTTAATCTGTTACAAGTTACATATATAAAGTTTCACTCAAGCTGGTCTCAAACTGCGTACTCCTGTACCATTCTAAATATATTCACGCTGAGAAATACGAATTTAAAGAAGAAAAAAGTGTTTGAATCTGATGATTCTCATGTACAACCCACTTACAAGTATGTTTACTAGTTTACTATGTTTTCTAGTTTACAACACAGTATATTGTTTTAAGTATTAGGTCACGGTATGCAGATTGAGACTGGCCTGTGTTCTCAGTGCACACGTCAACAATGCCAAGCCCCCCCCCCCAACAACAAGCACAAGATTGCGTTACATTTGTTATAACACTGTATTATGAGCTACTGTTGTACATTTTTCATTTTGTATTTTTATACTATGAACATTAAATAACATACTTTCCAACTGTTTACAAGCAACTGTTCAATTTAATAGGTATAAACATTAAAAAAAAGAAAGAACAAGGAATATATTACATAGGGAAAAAAATTCACCTCCACTTGTTTCTGTAACATACAGGGTGGATGCTCTTGTAGCTACAAGTTATAGTTTGTATTTATTATTTAACATTAAAAAGAGAGTAATAAACACATGACAACATGATGGACAGTGTGATTCGTCTTTGTATGGCATGAGAGAAAACACAGATATTGCAACAGGGCTGTTGACTGGTAACAAGCTAGTAAGAGATTATTACAAAACGATAAACAGTGTTCCGTCTTCCTATTTTACAAAAGCATTTGTACAAAACCAACATGGTCACGTAAAAAAAATAAAAAGTAAAAAACAAAACACACACACGCACACACACAACACAGTACCCTGAGAGACCAAGTGAACTAGTCAGGCATCCTCATGACTTAACGAAAGCTACAGATGCATCAATTTATTTATTTTCCATTTTCGATACCAGACCTCTGAATATTGGCCGTAATCTTAACACTGACTTGATGGACGTTAAGCGCTTGTAGGAAGATCTTCTGTAAACGATTCTGCACCAACACTTATTCAAAGATGCTGGACAGAGTGTTTAACAATTTATGCTGATGACAAAAAAATACAGTTTGATCATTAGAATTGTTTTATACATTAAAAGGAAACTTTATTTCATGAGAGGAGCAGATGAATTGAAATGAAGCTGTGTTCATCGTGTAAACAGCTCACTCTTGTGGCATTAATGACTTCAGAAGCAGACGTTTCCTCACCGCCATGAGTTCACTTCCCCTGTTGCCTAGCAACAGTATTCTTCTAACTCTAACCGCATGAATGGCAAGTGAGTCATGTGTTCGCTGCCCCATGACTAGGTCACAAGTTTCTTTTAAAAGTATGAAATAGCTGAGTTTGTGAGAGATATAATAATATGTGCTGTATAAAGTTAATCAATATCTGCTGTAAAAAATTAATTTAAACACAATAAAAATGCTAAATTGCGACAAGTGTCAAATGGGATCATTTCTGCACATTATTTCAAGCCAACACTGGTGAGACAGCTCTATTCGTTATTAAGCCAGTGCATCCCTAAATCCATTTCTGAAGACTGGAAAAGGGCTTGTGACAGACACTCACTTGAAGTTAAGTGCTCTTTTCAATCCCTCAGGAAAACTTTATAAGCGCACGCGGCCATCAAAGCCAAACCTCATGTTAAAACTGTACACAAGTATGAAATTGTACATTTCTGCACGTGTATGCCATGGGCTTTGAATCGGAAAGAAAAAGCGAGACTGTGAAGGTTTCAGTAAACCATCTGCTCCATCGCCATCCACAGGTCCAGTTCGTTCAGTTTTGAGCACAGCAGTGAATCAAAGTCCTGCAAATGAAGTGCTTCTTCTTCCCTGCCTCTGCGGGTTCTTCCCATCCCAGAATTCCCTGCTGCTTTTCTCTGAGCTCCGCCCCCTCCTGCTCCACCAACGAGAGGCTTCCTCGGCTTCCTGGCCACGCCCAGTTCAGGAAACTCGACAAAGCGCTTTACCCGTTTCGGACCAATCAGTGACTGGGAACCGTCTCGCCGGCTAAGAGGGACTTCAAATATGGTCTCTAAGCGTCTGGAGGAATAAATAGGAAACGTAAAATGAACTTGGTGCTGCGTCCCAGATGCACAGAATCTAAAGGCACAGAATCTGTTCTGACGGTGGTATTCTCAGTATGACTTACCCATAATGCACTGCATTAGTTTTAACACTGAGAAATACATCAGTTTACAAAGAACCTTCTAATTATTATAAAATGAAATAAAGTGTAAAGTTAACTATGATGTATGTAACACGGCCAGTATTCGTGTGTGTTGAGTAATTCTATGCCTTATCCAGCAAATATATAAATATATATGTATGTGATAGTCTTACCTATTTTTTAAATACAAATTTTGTTACAAATGTTTATTTTTTATGACTTCTGCATTACTGAGTCAGTACATAAACGTTTTAGATTTCCAAACATTACTTTTCCAACAAAATATGAAATGTTACAAAAAAAACGTTTGTATGTCAGTAAAGAAAGCAACATATTACAAAAATGACCACTTTTCAGACAAAAAAAAAAAAAGAAGGCTGCTGGGTTTCGTGTGCAAAAAAAAAAAAGAAGCGAGTGCGACAATCAAGGTCTCCAGAGGAACTGTGGCGGCTTCTCCAAGATGCTCAGTAACACTTTCCAACTAATTTCCTTAGAAAACCGCATTTCCTTACCAACTAATTTCCTTAGAAAAATTGTACCTGAGACTTCATGTTTTTAAACAAAAGGGTTGTCACACCAAATATTGACTTTGTTTAGTTTATCACTGTTTACTCCTCTTTATAGTACGTTTTTAATTGTAGAAACTTTTAATTTCATTATTTTTGAAAGTATCCTTTCTTTACAGCATTTCTTTGCATGTATCTAAGACTTTTCCACACTGCGTTAAGATTATTGCCAAATTGGAAAGTGTCTTTTAAGCTGATTCACGTCTTACCTAGGGGAATCAAGAGAAAAGCCTTAGATCAGTGGTGTCTAATCTTAACTGCCTGTAAAGGACTAGTGCAGGCTGCAGGTTTGCATTCCAACCAATCAGGAGCCACACCTGTTAGTCAACTGAAGGGCACAATCAACAGATCAAACAGGCGGAATCAGGTGTGGCTTTTCTCGTTTAGTAGAAGCAAACAAGTATAATGAGTAGTATCAGGTACAATTTGTTTTTTTTATTTTTTTGGTTGAACTGTAAACTGGCGTGGTGGAAAACAGACAACCTCAAAAAAACAACGGACAACTAGGGAAGATCACTTATTGAGAATTTAAGCTTATTGAATAATTTATCAAGAATTTAAGCTTGATAAATTATTATATATCTCTTACTGACAACGTAAACTTTATAAGCCATCTAGCTGAAAACTAAAAGTCAAAATCTTATTTATCATATTGCGTGTGTGTGTGTGAAGGACAAGTTGTACACTAAAATACCTGTGTTGAGGCCAAGATAAATTTACTATGCAAACAGTGTAACAAAAGAGAGCACAAAATAGAACCTGAATGTGAACCTTAATAAAATTACAGAAAAAAAAAAAGAAAATCTAGATTGAAAGAAACAACAAGCAGTTAAAAAAAAAATCTTTATCAGTTAAACATCAATCTGTATTTATTTTTATTTATTTATTTTATATATAGTATGTATTGTACTGTATTTTTAAGCCTATTTATGGCAGTAACCACAACTAGGAATTATGAATATTTTTGGGATGTAATATTTTTGGGATATGATTCATCACACTGTTTTGGTGAAGTGATGTAAAGACTTCCAGCCAATCACAGCACAGTAGGTGGAGTTTGTCCCAATATGAACACAATATTTAATTTGCAGTGTCTGTTCTACTGCCTGTGCATAAAGATTGTCAGTTTTTACAGCGATAAAGTAAATAGATAAAACCGTGAACGCTCTGAGTGTGTACACAATATAGAAACAGACAACAAGTAACTATGTTTCAAACATTAATTATGCAAATGTAGTGTTTGGTGAGAAGTGTGTTTAAGGACTCACCCTTCAGGAGGTTTGAAGAAGTTCTTGTTTGTGTAGATTTCCTCCACGCTAAAAACTTTCTTCTTTATCCTGTAAATACACAACATCTACATCTGTATACATGTGCACACACACACACACACACACACACACACACACACACACAAAAAGCAGGTCTGACATGGACAAAGCGGGCAGTAACCGACCTGACGGCTTTGGGAAGACCCATCGGAGTCAGATTGTACTGTGGTTTGGGAAGAGTTTTGCGGATGCGGATGGAGGACACTTTTCTCCGTTCCATTTGCTTGCTGTCGGTCTGGAAAAATAGACATCAATGGGACATTTCAAAACTTTCAATCTCATAAATCATTGATGGTAGTGACAATGATCAACACAAAAGCCACATAGTTAAAATTAGCATTATAGTTCCCAAGCGGTGCAACAGAAAAATGTTTGCTCTATTGTCTGGAGATCTCGAGTTCAAATCCCAACACCACCAAAGCCATCAATGGCCAGCAATCAAGAGAGCAAAGGTGGGAGGGGCATACTCTTCTCCCCTGTCAATCACAGTGACACTAGCCAACTCTGAGCTCATATATGCAAGAGGGCAGAAGGATCTGTGAGCTCGTGTATGTGGAAGGAGGTAGAGAGCGCTGTAAGATCGTGTGTGAGGAAGGAGGTAGAGAGATCTCTGAGCTCTTGTATGCGGAAGACAGCACACACCGCTTTCAGAGAAAAAGAAAATCAGCTCCTGAAGCTCCTCAACCCCAGGTTGCAAGTATCATGGCTGCTCACAGAATCAACAGTATACAAAGCTGCACTGCTCTATTTTAAAGGAGTTACACTATATATACACAAGCATTTGCTTTAGATCAACCAACACTCATATACAGTCAGGTCCATAACTCTTTGGACAGTGACAATTTTTCATAATTTTGCCTCTGTACACCACCACAATGGATTTGAAATTAAGCATAATGTGATTGAAATGTAGACTTTCAGCTTTAATTGAAGGAGTTTAACAAAAATATTGCATTCACTGTTTAGGAATTACAGCCATTTTTTGCAGAGTCCCTCCATTTTCACAGGCTCAAAAGTAATTGGACAAATTAACAACCATAAATATAAGGATTATTTTTAATACTTGGATGCAAATCTTTTGCAGTCAATGACTGCCTGAGTTTGCTGTGAAAATGGAGGGACTCTGTTTTAAAAAAAAAATGCCTATAATTGCCTATAATTCCTAAACGGTTAATGCAATATTTTTGTTAAACCCCTTGAATTAAAGCTGAAAGTCTACACTTAAATCTCACTTTGATTGCTTCATTTCAAATCCATTGTGGTGGTGTACAGAGGAAAAACTACTAAAATTGTGTCGCTGTCCAAATACTTACGGACCTGACTGTATTTGCTTGTTAAATCTATAACTCTGACTTCCGACGTCCCGCTTCTGAGACAAGTCGAATGCAGCGTTAGTAAACCATCAGCATAAAGGGATGAGGAAGACATTTAATCTGCGGCTGAACAATAAATCACGTGGCTGTGTAACTGGAACATTTGGAAATGACTGCAAGACAGAAACGTGGCACCTTAATCTCCGAGTCAGACAAAGCTTTCTCCTCTGATACGGCTGAGGATTGCTCGTTTTCTTCACTCTCCCGCTGAACCACACCTTCATCAGCCTCCATCGATACGGCATCAAACACACTAGGAAAGAGAAAATCAAATGGTATTCTGTTCGATTCTACTAGACGGATTCATTCAGCTGTCCTTATATGAAACAAATCAATCTAAAAGATCTTCAGCAAAAAAATTCATAAATTGAAAATTCAGTCAGTTGTGTGAAAATTGCCTTTAGTGTGTGGGTGAACTGTTTGCGATGTTTTATCTTTAAACAAAAATGGCTTCATTCTCTTTCACTGAGATATCGTGTTGGATTACCTGCAGTGTGAGGACACGGAGGATTGCTCAGGTGTGTGTGGAGCATTGGCAAAGAAAGCAGATCCGCTCATCACGCTGGAGGAAGCGGGAGAATTTAGCAAAGGTGGTGAAAGAGAAGAAGAAGAAGAAGACACATTGCGAAGGTCACTACTGCTGGCTCCGTATCCGCTGTCATCGTTGTGTCCTCGACTCGATTTCTTAGACAGGAACGCCTGGGGGCTCGATAAAAAACAGGAGACGAGGGATGCCAAGGATTTGGAGGGAGAGCGTGGGTACAAACAATTGGAAGTGCTGCCCCATTTTGGATAAACTTCCTTGCGGAGGCACAAGGGGGCGATCTCGCGCTCGATTTCCACACTGCACACCGTGTGTCTGCGAGTACGCTTGAATGGAGAGGGTACGTTTACATTTAAATGAGGCACCTTTTTCAGGGGAGAAGGATGACAAAGGGTTTTTTCGTTGACGGGAGCTGAAGAGGCGTCGTGGCCGTGCTGCAGCGAGGTGATGTCGGGGCAGGAGAGGCTGCGCTTGAGCCGATTTGAGCCACAACCTGACGACGTCTGTCCTGGTTTTGAGTCGTCTTCTTGATCTAGCTCGTCGTCTGTCTCTCTTCTCTCTGAATACACACACCACCTCCTCCGTTTGTCCTTTTTCTCAAGATGTCCACCATTCACCTCTGTTAACCTGTCATCTTTTACACAAAAGCGGTCCTCGGGTGTCGTTCTGGATGGACAGGAAGCATCCGCTTGCATCACGTCCCCTCCCATTTTCCTGCCCCTTGTCGTTATTCCACAGGTCATGATAGAGTTCGCTTCTTTGTCTCCGTCCACTCCTGATCCGACCTTCAGCGTCAGAGACATGGACATCCCCTGATCTTCAAACGCATCCACGGCTCTTTTAACTCTTCTCGTATTCAAGCTCTTTTTGTTAACTTGTGGCTTTTTAGCAGCCGATGTAGTGGAAGTCTCTGATTTGCGCTTTGCTTGACGGATATTGTTCCTTCGCACCAGTTTTGAAACTGAAGTTCCATTGCTTGACTTTAAACGCTCCGCCGGATCAATACAGCAGCTTTCTGCGATATCAGATTTCCTCTCTTCGCACACTTTGTTGGTCTTACGCTGTCTTGTCGTTCGGGAACCAGCCCACGTCAAGGATCCTGACAATGGAGGACCTTCTGCTGGTGTAGAATCGTTTGTCACATTTGTGCTGATGAGATCAATCAAGGCACTTCTGGTGGTACCACTGGTGGCACTCATGATATCCAAGGCTACTAATGTACATTTCACGTCTTTTTCCCTTTTACTTCTACTTCTGGATGCGCGCATCTGACCTATTTTCTCTCTCTCTGAGGAATTACAAGAGTTTAGGTCTGACATTTGAACATCGCCAGAATTGCAAGTGCTAAGACACTCATCTGAGACCGGAACCTTCCTCTGTTTACCAGTCTGAACCGGCCTTGAGTTCTGAAAAGTCTTGGTCTGAGTGACTGTTGGAGATTCTTCCACTTGGTCTGTTCCAACGGTGCCTTCTTTTTCCACCCTTTTCACCATTTCCGCTAATTCACTTCTCTCCATTCCTCTACCTTTCTTCTTCTTTCCAATGGCCGGAGTTGGAAGCCTCAAATTTTTGGGCAAAGGCTGCTCTTGATCTTGGCTTTTAGTCTTATCTGAATGTTCTGCGTGCTTTGTTAACTCATCCAAAGCCTTTTCTTCACACAACACGATTAATTCCTGTACTGCTTTCCCAGATTCAGAACCTTTTGTAAGGCTCGTCCTGACAGAGTCAGTACCGTCCACCAGACCTGTGCGTGGGGATGGATTTGGATTCATGGATTTGCAGTTCTGTTTTTCTTCCCTGCTGCTTTGCTGAACATTTGAAGCCCTGACCACTTCTGTAATCTGAATGGTTGATCTTCTGGTGCTTGCAGAATTTAAAGACCCAAAAGACCCATCATCCTCTGAGTCTTGTCGTTGTTCTGATCCGCTCTGCGAAATCATCACTTTATCCTGCTCTGAATTGCGCACGTCACTTGAATTGGTGTCAAAATTCAATCTCTGGACGACTGGCAATTTTGTCACGGGAGTAATCTTTTTCTCCTCTTTTTTTGAAAATACATCTTTGCTATCCGTTCCTACATCCTCCTTGTTCACATGAGTCACTGACGGAGCTTGGTTGTTTGACCCAGCTGGAAGCTCGTTGGGTTTGAAAAGCCGCACGGGACTCATGACAATCTCTGTGAAGCTCGCCATCTTGGATTTGAATGACTGGAAAAGAGGGCCGATCACCCATCTCTTTGCTGGTGGAGGACTTTCAGGATCTTTTTTCTCAGAATCCTGGGCTTTAGTTGCGTCATGTGACCCTAAAGATAACGACGTTAAATCCAACTTGCGTTTACAGGACCTTGTGGTTTTATCTCTGAAATAAAATAACACACCCAAGATAATTATGCTCATGTCGATCAGCAATCCAAAATGCATACATGTCTCTGGTGATCAAAAACAGCAGCTTTAATCTAAAGTGTGAAGGCGGTTGACCTGAGTGTGAAGAGTAGTATCAGCGAGTGTGGTCATTAAAAATGAACTGCACACACAAACGTGTTCGCGAGTGTGTAGCAACGACACAAGCATGGAGAAAAACTGTCGCATGTAAGAGCACTTCACTTCTGCGAGCACTGGGACACAGGCGCTTCCTTTCCGCTCACTCACCTCAGGCTACAGTTTACTCATCAGTCAAGTTTATTTTTGAGACTTTGGGGACAGGGATAAGAGGTGTGGATAACAAATGGCTAAGACTGGAATTGGATTTGAAAAAGAGAAACTTAGCTTTGGAACTGGAAATGTTTACATGTAAAGAGACTTGAGTAGTTTTTATTTTTGTTAAGATTGATTTTATTACATTTATGATATAAGAGATTTTTGTACGAAACAGTTTAACTGTGAAGTGCTTCAGTTTAAAAAAAACACATTTTAAAGCTGAGGAGGCTTTAAATAAAACAATATCGGATGGATACGTGTATCGACTGATACTCAGTTATCGGTATAGGAAAAGAAATAGTTCTCCCTGCTATGACTGGTTACGCTGAACACACCTTCATCTCATTCAAAGTAAAATTCCTCAAATTAGCAAAGTATTCATGATTCAAAAAACTTGTTTACAGTTATTGCATTGTTACGTAAATGTAAATAAACTAAATATGAATGATTGAACAAGAAAAAACTATTGATGGATGTAGTAAACTTTCAATAATCTGTGATGGTTTATTGTGTTCGCTCGCTGATACTGCTCTGTACGTGCTCAGCTCAGCCGCTCTCTCGCTCTTTACTACCATTTAATCATCCGTTTGTTTGGACTACATCACCGAATTCATCATTTAGAGGAGCGAAAAGAAATGCACTCACTCGGGCTGTCGGTGTCGACTCTCGTCTCTGTCTTCATGGCTTTCCTGAAAGAGAAAAAAATAAACAGAACATTAACAACACTAACACTACAGACTTGTTTGTTTTATTTAGTTCTGGAAATCATTTCTTCGAGAATATTGATGCGTCATGGTGTTCTTCATCTTCAGCCTCGTTTTCTGATATCAGGACACTTCATTTGGATGTTTACTCTCACATACAATATATCGGATTCTTTAGTATGTACAATATTATACACTACTGTGGACATTTTAAAATATAATTAGTAGAGGAAACGTGACCAGGTACACAGACTCTGGAAACCTGACTAACATGAGAATCCTTTTGAATTTAATCTAAAAGTTTTTTTAAACTATTTTTGCACATTTATTTTCAAATTGAAAGTAACATCTTGTTTTGTTATATAAAATAAAGAACTGCAAAATTTACCAAGATCATGCAGTAATGTGTGTGTGTGTGTGTACGTTGCTCAGTAGACCATAAAAGTAGATTACCATCACTCAATTAAACTCATTACACAAACACAAAAAGGTGATTACAAAACCGTGAGTAAATGTGTGTGTAAGACTCGTGCTTTGATGGACATGCTTTGATGGATCAGGAGTTTCGTTTATATATCAAGCCAACTGATAACGCAATCATCGTGGAAAACCTTTACATAAGTAGATATTAGAAATAAGGAATAGTAGGATATTGTACAATTCGTCAGTGTTCTACAATGATCAGGTGTCGTGACGATAAATAGGCTTAGGTGACTTAATTGGAACTTTTGGTTTGTTTGCTGGTTGGTTTAGTTTCACATGGAACACAAACAAACCAAAGAGCAAAAAAAAAAAAAAAAAAAAAAAAAGGCATGTAGGACTGAAAACATTCTTGTAAAAACTCTTTCACTGATCAGAAATATGGCAAAAGAAAATGTTAAACGAACCTTTACCAAGTGTGAGTGAAAATCATGAAAAGATAAATAAATGATTAGATAATTTTATAAATCATTAGTTTACACCATTTTTTATTTTTCTTTTTGTCTGTTTGTCCCAGAACCTCCAGACATTTAACATGGCATTTCTGCAGTGCTGTCCATTTGCAACCCAAAACACACTTCAGGTTTGATTCACTGCCTGCAAGTGAGTCGATTCAGAGTCGAATCACTTTCTTGCGCGAGAGTTCACTTGGAAGCGAGCGCAGATGCTCTCGGACCTGCTGTTTTAGCACGACTGCTGTGTTCTCACCTGCTTAAAGAACCGCATCGAGGTGGAGAAAACACCAGGGTTCCAATCAATCTGTGAAAAACTAGTTTGTTGTAGGCTAACATCCAGATGTCCAGACACCACAGATGAGAGGAAACACTTTATAGATTAAATTTAAAAAAAAAAAAAAAAAACAGCACAGAATATAGCAATCCACTGAAACACTACCATGCTGTCTCTTTCTGACGAGTTCATTCGCTGCTCTTCTGAAGAGTCGGCACCATCGCTGGGGTTCGTCCTGACCATGTTCAAACTTCTGCTTGCTGATGAACTTCCCGGATCATCAGAGCTGAGGAACAGAGCACAGCACAGTACAGGTTAACAAAATGATCCAGGGACATTCAGGAGAAGAATCTGTGACAGTCTAACTCAGCAGCACTTTCAGCAATTCACAGATAGGAAGTCATTAATATCCACTGATTTTATACCTGTAAATCTTTATCTGAATAACGACGTCAATATGCTATTTTTGCGATAAGAGGAAACCAATACAGTACAATTACACTCCTATATATGAAAACTGAAACATGAAAACATTTAATAAATGTCCTGATTTACCCATAAATGCTACTACCTTGTCATTGGGAAAACTTTATCCAGGAGTTTAGTGCCTCAAACAGAGCTCCTGATGTGATTTCTGACACTTTATGACACTTTGTTATGTGTCGACATGAACGAAAACGTAAAAAGTCGCTGAGAGTTCATTGGATCGCCTCAAAGCCAAATCACACGAAAGTGGCGACTGGATCTTAGAAATAATTCACAGAAATCTAATTCACAGTTGTTAATTTAATTCTATATTATGAAACTGTTTGTGTACAAAGGTTAATATTTAGAGAAAGGATGTCTTCGGTGCATTCGCGATGCTAAATTAGTGACTAGTGCAAACCTCCCTTACCAAAGAAACTAATTTCAGACGCCACCCATGTCTCAGCTAACAGACTACATTCAGAGGATGTTGGAGATCAGTTCAATTCCACTACAAACGACACCTTCATTAAAACTTTCAGATCAGATTTATCCTGTGCCTGATGTTTGTTATCCTGCTAACGTACTTCACCTTGTTTAGAAGCATCACAACTTAAAATGAACTTAAGATCGAAACCTGACCCCCTCCCATAAATAAAAAGAGATGTCAGAAATGATGTCTGTCTCAAGCGCTGAAGTCTGTACCGGTGAAAAAGCGAAGCGTGAGGGACAGCGTGAGGATGATGGTCACTGTGGCGGTTGGCACTAAGGGCGGTGGGGGAATTCCGGCCGTCTTCCTCCATCGGAGGGACACGCGGAGGGATTTGCTCTTGGGGAGAAGTCAGCATGTCCACAACCATATCCCTCTGACCGCCTCAACCTGCAAAACACAATCTGAATCAGAGCAAACAGAAATCAGAGGAGTGAAGTGACTTCTACCTCAGGTGATGAGACCGAGACTGATGTGGATGATGCCGATAATTAAAGCGAGACCTCGTTTCATATCATTTTCTTTTAACTGTCGTTAATGCTGCCGTTCCGTCAGTAGATCAGGTTAGACATGTAGAGGAAATGTGGGGCGTCTTTCAGTGGAATCTTTAAATGTGATTTTTACCACGTGAAGGGTTTTCCCACACACACACACACACACACACACACACACACACACACACACACGCAAACCACAGCACTCTAAGCACGACTGAAACTTAAGTGTCAGAGTGCGAGTGGATGAGGCTAACACATCTGTAAGTGATGAGTAACGAGAGGTTGGCATATGCCGATATTAAACTTACTCACCACAAAATTTCTCAGTTTATGGTATTATGAATTTGATTTTATTTTTTTGTCAAACAGAACTCTCGTTCTGTGAACAGAATTACACGATTGTACCTGCGATGCTCTTTGATAAGGAAGAGAGCTGTCCTTTCCAGACGGGACAGATTTAATCTTGGAAACATGGACGCTGTCTTTCTAGGCATGTTCCTCCCCGATGCCAGAAAAGAACCGTGTTAATACGTTAACCAGCACTGTGCAGGTGGTACTGTATGAGCACACGAGCTCGGGTTACTGTCTGCGTCGGCTTTTGCATGTTCTCCCTGTGGCCCTATGGGTTTCTTCCGGGTTCTCCGGTTTCCTCCGACCACCCAAAAACATCCCGGGAGGTGAATCGGTGACGCTAAATACCCTCTCGGTGTGAAGGAGTGTGTGAATGTGTGTGTGTGTGTGTGGTGTCCCATTCAGGGTGTGCTCCTGTATCGAAAGAAGGATGTTCAGAAGGAAAGAAGGATGTTCAGAAGGAAAGAAGGATGTTCAGAAGGAAAGAAGGATGTACAGAAGGAAAGAAGGATGTACAGAAGGAAAGAAGGATGTACAGAAGGATGTACAGAAGGAAAGAAGGATGTACAGAAAGAAAGAAAGAAAGAAGGATGTACAGAAAGAAGGAAGGATGTTCAGAAGGAAAGAAGGATGTATAGAAGGATGTTCAGAAGGAAAGAAGGATGTGCAGAAGGAAAGAAGGATGTTCAGAAGGAAAAAAGAATGTATAGAAGGATTTACAGAAGGAAAGAAGGATGTACAGAAAGAAAGATGTTCAGAAGGAAAGAAGGATGTACAGAAGGAAAGAAGGATGTATAGAAGGATGTTCAGAAGGAAAGAAGGATGTACAGAAGGATGTACAGAAGGAAAGAAGGATGT